>JASDQU010095368.1:945-21784 GCA_032191745.1 Picea mariana | reverse complement strand
GATGACTTCTGAATAGGAGCTTAGCATCTCTTTCACATTCAGCCTTAGAATCAGTCTTTGGGTTATCTCCATAAAAGATAAAACTATCTCTAAAATCCATATACTTTGGACATGCCTCTAAGTCTTACAAACACCGGATTGATAATAAATGCACTCTAATTTACTTAGGTAGATCCAGAGCTCAACAGAGTGCATATAGGAAGATACTTGGGAGGATTATAAATCTAGAAAGAAGGGAGGAGGTAGTGATGAGAACTTGTCCTTTGTTAGTCAAACAAGAAAGGGAAAAGGAAATGGTTCCAACAAGAAGGGTGATGGTGAGGAGTCAACCTCACAACCAGGGAAGAAGAAATACTTGAGAAATCCCAAGTATTTCATTTGACACAAGAATGGGAATTGTGTATCATAGTGTCTAGAGAAGAAGAAGGGAAAGGGGAGACAAAAATATACAACAACATCAACAAAGAACCAACTAGATGAGTTTGCAACAATGTTTGAGAATGAATTTTCACTAGTCTCTTGCATCTCTATAATCACAATCACCATCATGTCACATGTCACATGATAGAAGCACAAGGGCTATTCAATATTCTAATGGAGAAAGACTCATGGATCCATGTGGAGCTTGGTGACAATGCCAAGTATCCAGTGAAGGGGGAGGGAACAATCTTGTTCCAGCTTGAATCAGGTGGTTTGTTGGAGGACCATGATATGATATATGTACAAATACTGAAGAAGAATGTTTTCTCAGTATCAATAATGGAGGACATGCATTCTTCCATCATGTTCAAGAAAGGGAAAATACTCATACGTTTAGACAGAGCTACCCCTGACACAAAAATGATCATTGGGGTTAGAGAGGTAAATTTATATAGGTTGTAGGGAAATCCTATTCATACCTTGGTACATGAAAATGACAACCTATGTAAGATATGGAGCAAGAGGATGGGACACCTACACTACAGGGAATTGTCGATCTTGAGGGGGATTGTCACTAGCCTCCCATATTTCAGAGTTGAGTAGCAGAGCATGTGTAGAGGGTGTGCACTTGGAAAGAATGCCAAGGTTGCTGAGGTCAATGAAATTTCCTTTGCTTATGTAGTTGACATTGAAGAAATAAAGTTTTCCTTGGGGCTTCATAAGAATATCATTCATGTAACTACTGCTACCAAATAAAAAGTTCAACCCACTCCTTTCCTTCACAAAGGTCTCTGTAATTTATTTCTCTACCCACTCCTAACCCACAAAAATAAAGTAACTTGACCCACTTACAATGTTGAGCTACCTAGCTATCATATCTCCTTTCATGTTTTAGTTACTATTTAATAAGTATTTCCAAGAGTTTTCTAGTACCAATCCACTAGAAGTTTTGATACTACCTACCTATTACTGATCTTGTTCCCACACACTTCCTTCAAGTTTAGCATCTAACAATGTGCTATAGATTCTGCAATATGTTTCTATTTTTAGTAGCACTTATTAGATCCATGGTATTCTTTCTAGAAAAACTGTGTACCCTAAGAGATAGTAGATCATACCATGCCCCATTGTTGAGGAAATCCCTTCTATTTCCATAGAAAGTATAGGTTTAGGCTTATCAAAGAGAAATAGGTCTAGAACAGTAAGAATTTCAATGACCTCTATATAGGTTTCAAAGACAAGAAGGACATAATCCACCATTGCTGCAAAAGAAACATAAATAGAAATTTCCGAGGAAACTATTGGTGCTACTACATAAGAACCAACACCAGTAAACCTTATGGATGCCACACAAGAACCAACTACACGGGGATTCTATTGCTAAGGAAGCTGACACAAAAGCTAAGGAAGAAAATAGATATTATGGAGCAAGACATCCTTTCCAAAATGTTTCTCTAGGAATCCCTCTTGAAACAGAGGAATTACATGGTGGAAAAATTCATTCAAATCCTTAAACGACTATCGATGGTGGCCAAGGAATATTCGAAAAGAATCCATTTCGGAGGTGTGAATCCCTATCTCTAGCATGATAACACAACTCTAGAACCTCAAAGGTGTGTATGTATGGAGAAAGGTTCAAATGAGAATGGTTGTGAGTGTAGCATTGAGTGAATGGGATTGAAGGAATGGAGTGAAGGAAGTAATTGTATGAATGGACTGAATGAACTCATAGTAATACTCCATTCGAGTTTTCGTGAAGAGATTGCATGAGAAAAGAGATGGTTTGAATTTCCATGAGGTTGAAATTCCCATGGCAGTGGAGTTTGTTACACTCCCCATGGATTGTACTCAACGCCCATGTCATCATAGCTATGGAAGGTGGACTTCCCCACCAACTACCCCTAGTATTAAATGGTTGGTGGTTAGGGTTATTTAATAAGACAATTGGTGAAAAGGAATGAAAGTTAGGAAACTTGAGAAACTTAGGATTATTTTTCAACCCTTGACCCCTTTTCCTCTTCCCCTCTAGTGGAATCATAGCCCCTTTCATATATCGATATATATACTAAGTATATATGTCATGATATATACAAGTATGTATACCGGTATATATACTAAGTATATATGTTGGTATATATACAAGTATATATACCAGTATATATACTTAGTGTGTGTGTATATATATATATACTCATATATATATTTATATATGAGTATATACTATATATATTTATAGTATATACTCACACACACACACACACACACACACACACACACACACCGACATATATACCTAGTATATATACGAGTATATATACTAGGTATATATGTCGATATATATACTTAGTATATATGTCGGTATATATACTAAGTATATATGCCATTATATATACTAAGTTATATGTCGGTATATATACAAGTATATATACCAATATATATATCGATATACACAAAACAGAGATATGGTGGTTCGTGCAACAGACTACCAGTTGATTGTAGGCCAATTATATACAGTGGGATTGGATAAAATTCTTAGAAGGTGTGTACTAGATCATGAAAGGCCTAAAATATTGTGGGAGTGGCATAGTGGATTTGCAGGAGGTCATGTAGGAGGGAAGGATATTACGTAGAGAATACTTCAATAAGGATTATGGTGTCCTACTTTGTTTAGATATGCTAAATAATATGCGAGATCATGTGATGTTTTTCATAGGGTTGGTAGGACATCACACAGGGATGAGCTTCCCTTACATCCTATTCGGGAACTACAAGCCTTTGAGAAATGGGTTGTTGACTTCATAGGCTCCATTAATCCGCCAACAAAACATTTAAAGGAAAGATATATCATTAATGCAATAGATTATCTGACTCGCTGGGATGAAGCTTAACATGTTAAGAATTGTTCTACAAACACAACAACAAGGTTTATATTTGAGAACATTATTACTCAGTTTGGGTGTCCTAGAATCTTAATCGATGACCAAGGAGCCCATTTCATCAATGGGACAATTTCCACCCTTACTAGAGAGTTTTTGATCCAACATCACAAGAGAATCCCTTATCATCCGCAAGCTAATGGCATGATGGAAGAATTCGATAAGATTTTGGAGAAGGGGTTGACTAAATTCTATTGCACTAATTGGGATGACCGGGATGAGTGATTTCCTAGTGTTCTTTGGGAATATAGAATCACTACCAAGAAATTTCACAAGTATACTCCTTTTTAGTTGGTGTATGGGAGAGAAGCAATAGTACTGGCTGAATTTGTCACTCAAAACATATACATTGTGTAAGTAACTCATATGATGGATGATCATTCGGTTACATAATGAGTTGCAGAACTGATGGAAATGGAGTAAGCCAGGTTTTTAGCATATTTTCATCAAACTGTGGAAAAGGAAAGGAAAAAATATCGGCATGACAGGAGCATCAAGACCAATACTTTTGCTCAAGGTGACCAAGTGTTTCTCTATGATAGTAAGTACCAAAAACATCCAAGGAAGTTGTATATGCACTGGATTGGGCCATTTATAGTTGCAGAAATTTGGGAGTCGGGATCTCTTCGTCTAGAACAACATGATCGTGTTCTTTGTCCAGATTAGTTGAATGGTACACGCCAGAAGCCCTATATTTCTTCTCATTAAAGAAAGTCTCTCTGCACTCTTGTCACATGGAGTGAATACATTAAGTAGGTTTTAGTTTTATTTCTGTTAAATTATGTTTTCCCAATAAAGCAATGACGTGAAGTGTCCACATGTCACTCGGTCCTAGAGTCTAGTTGTCCTTTCCAGTATAGTTGTCCTTTATAGTCTAGTCAGTCCTGATCATATCATTGTGGTCAGGGAGTTCATGTCATGCTTTTATGAATTTAGTAATGTCCAATGGTTTAGTTAATATCCTGTCACTATACACATTGTCAATTAAATGCAGTCATTACTTTCATGTCATTGTCCTTTCCATGTTAGGAAAAGTCATTCATATAATTTCATGTCATCGTCCTTTCCTTGCCAAAATGCGCATATACGGAAGCTCTCTTCCGCATATAGAGCCTCTGTTGCGAAACTAGTTGTTCCAATGTGTTGAGGAACCGGTTGTCCCAATTTGAGACAATGGTTTGTGGTACCCCAAAATGTACCCATACTCGTTCGAAGAAGAGCTTGGTAGTGGCCTTCGTTGTGATGCTCTTCTTGCAGACGGCCAAAATCGCCATCTTGGAAAATCAATCAACAACCATAAAAACATAATCATTTCCCTTCTTGGTTGAAGGAAGGCCCGACATTTAGTCCATCGAGATGGATTCCCAGGTCTTGTCTGGAATAGGAAGAGGGGAGTAAATTCCTTGTTTCTTAATGGCAAGTTTGGTAATGGCGCAGGCCATGTAGGACATGATATACTTGCTGACATCATGTCGAAGTTTCAACCAATAGAAATGTTGTTGCAACACTGCCACTATATTTTCTATGCCAAAGTGTCCTTCCACCCTATTGTAGTGAGATTCCCAAATAAATTTTTTCTTGCTCGCTTGATGGTACGCAGAGATGGCCCAAATGACACAACAACCTCTCTTGAAGATGGAAATCAATGATAGTTTTGTGTGTGCCCAACATATGGTAGGTAGTGACGAAGTCAAGATCTCTCTTGTAGAGTTGGGGCCATCCAACGGTCTCATGGCCATGGGAGTGTAGCACCATGGTTAGTGCTACAACTGAAGGTCGACTGAGGCAGTGAGTGACATGACTCATTATCCCTATATTATACTTGATGTTGAGATGGAATTGCTACAAATATGTGGACCACTTATGATGGTGGTTATTCTACAATTTTCCTTATGTATACATGAATTGCAGAGGCTTATGGTCAATGTGGATGATTGTCTTCTTCCCAAGAATGTAATTCCTCCACTAGCGGCAGGATTGTACAATGGAGTAAATTTATTTGTCATAAGTGGGGTACTTATGGACGATAACTGATTGTGTCTCACTATGATAGGCCATAGGATGTATGTACTGAGAGAGAATTGTGCCCACAACATAGTCTGAAGCATATGTCTCAATCTCAAAAGGTTGTTGCAGGTTAGGTACCTAGTATATATGTTGGTATATACACTATATTAAGTATATATACTAGGTATATTTACTTAATATATATACTAACATATATACCTGGTATATATACTTGTGTATATACCGACATATATACCTAGTATATATATCAATATATATACTAAGTATATATATCGACATATATACTAAGTATATATACTTGTATAAATACCTAATATATATACCAATATATATACTAAGTATATATATCGACATATATACTTAGTATATATATCGGTATATATACTTAGTATATATATCAACATATATACCTAGTATATATACTCATATATATACTAGGTATATATACCAGCACATATACATATACGTCGTATATGTGTTGATATATATACCTAGTATATATACCGGTATATATACATAGTATATATGAGTATATATACTCGTATATATGTCGGTACACACACACACACACACACACACACACACACACACACACCGACATATATACCGGTATATATACTCATATATACTATGTATATATACTGGTATATATACTTGTATATGTATCGACATATATACTTGGTATATATACCAATATATATACTAATACCTAATTTGGTGCCTAATACCTTCTAACAATGGTCACACTCCTAGTGGGAGGCCAATATGCCCTATAGTGGCCATGTTTGGAAGTTTGAGGCCTCATACATGACCCATACATGTAGCATTGAAAGGTTCCTAGAATATTTTAATTGGAGCTCTTTTCATCAAGGATTATTCAAGGTTCTATGAAAGTGAAGGTTATTTCAAAGATTATCCATTACAATTCCTTTCTTCAAAGTACCAAGTTCTTTTGTTAGTATTATATATACCTTTGTTTAAATCATAGAACTATTTATGTCACATTTATGGAAGTTGCATTTACCAAAGCCAACTTTCGTAAATGCAAATTTAGGGATGACGGGTTCCATATATGCACATTTACAGACGCTGACTACTTCCGTAAACACGAATTTAAGGACACTGACCACATCCGTATATGCACATATACAAAATCCAACTTCTGTAAATATGCATATATGGAATCCAACTTTTGTAAATGCACATACACAGAAGCCGACTTTTTCAAATGTGCATATATGGAAGCCATTTTCGTAAATGTGCATTTATGGAAGCCACTTTCGTAAATGCGTATTTATGGAAGCCAACTTCCGTAAATGTGCTTTTACGAAAGCCAACTGTAAATGTGCATTTGCAGAATTTGGATTCTATATATGCACATTTATGGAAGTTGGTTTCCCTATAT
Source organism: Picea mariana (assembly GCA_032191745.1). Lineage (NCBI taxonomy): Eukaryota > Viridiplantae > Streptophyta > Pinopsida > Pinales > Pinaceae > Picea > Picea mariana. Next base: position 14,995 of record JASDQU010095368.1, on the reverse strand, counting down.
GCACATTTACAAAAGTTGGCTTTTGTATATGTGCATATGTGGAAGTGGTCAACTTCCTTAAATGTGTATTTACAGAACTGGTCAGTTTTCATAAATGCGCATATACAAAAGCCACCATCCGTAAATGGGCATATGTGGAAGCGCGCATATACATAAGCCAACCTCTGTAAAGTCCCGTGGAGTCTCTTACATTGACCTCAACTCCCATGTCCTCATAACTATGGAAGGTGGACTTCCCCACCAACTAACCCTGGCATTAAATGATTGGTGGTTGGGGTTCTTTAATAAAGCATGTGGTGAAAAGGAATTAAAGTTAGGAAACATGGCCAACTTAGAATTATTTTTCAACCCCAGACCCCTTTTCCTCTTCCCCTCTAGTGGACCCATAGCCCCTTTCATGCTCTCAATGACCAGCCTTGGACCTTTATATTAATTTTTAAAATAATATTGACATATCTTGAGTATACCATGGAAATCCTACCTCATGACATATAGAAAACATAATTATTAAAAACACATGCCAAGGCATTCACTAGTCGGGCTCTACACCGAGAAATTCATACAAGATATTTACATCATTTACAAATGGAGACATCTATATGTAAAGGGTGATTGTACCTCCCCGAGACAAAAGAAAATCAAATTATGCATGTAATATATTAGGTGGATAAGAAAGTTAAGCTTGTTGTCCCTAATTGCAGCAGTAAACAAAGATATATATCAACAAAATAAAGATTGTTAGAGCTGCTAAAAACATTTATGGTTGGCTTCTGTAAATGTGCAAATCCAGTTGTATATGCACATTTACGAAGCCAACCATAAATGCACATTTACAGAAGCTGACTTCCGTAAATGCACATGTATGGAAGTGATCTTCCGTATATGTGCATATATGGAATCCACTTCCATAAATGCGGATTTATGGAAGTCAACCTCTATAAATTTGCATTTACAACAGGCTTCCGTATTTGACGAAATAGACAAGAGAAACATAGATATAGTGCAAGTGACACAAATCGTGACTAACACCCGACTAAGTATTTGTTATTGTGAAATAGTTACAATACAAGCATTACCAGTTCAGTTTACAACTTTAGTCGAGTCAAACGACTCGCCTCACCTCACAACGACACTGATAAAGATATTCATCACACCAAGACTCTCTGTCGCAACCGTCTCTGCAACCTCCAGTGGTGCACCTCAAACGGGCCCTCAAACACAGACTTGTTGTCTCTTCATCTTAGTAGAATTCTTAGATTTCAGTTCTGCCTCACACATGCCTCCCACAAACCTACGTTTTCAAACTTCCCCAAAACTAGCCCAAGATAAGTTCGACGAATCCACCTTAAAGCAACACAATTCCTCTCAAGTGGAGAGACTTGGCTCCTTGAGGGAGCTCTCCCTCTTCGTCTGCCTTAGAACCACAGATCTCTTCGTGCTCTCCTTATTCTCAAATCTACTTTCCTTAGTTGTGCACCCTTGTTCTCTTATAGGGACTCCAAAGGTCACCATCGCGTCCTTTGGGCATGTTGCACCCCTTCATGAACCCAAGTGTCCAAACAAATCATTACACCCCTTTGTGGACTTGGTTTCCCAAACTAATCGTCGTTCCCCTTTGTAGACCCAGTCGCACAAATAGACCCATGCGCTCGTCAATCGTTTTGCCCCTTGGGACCGACGTGTCCAACCTTGGTGCGAACCACATGCCAGTGTGCCCCAATATCTTGGTCATTTCATACTTAGGCAAGCCCCATGGAGTGTTTTCCTACCCAAGGTTTCCACTTTCCCAACTTAGGTGCTAGAGAAACCCCAAGTTTCGTCTCCTTAAGAAATTGGGTGAAAGTCTTCATGCCCATCTAGCCAAAGGCCTTACATCCTCCCCCACCTCAAGTCATTGTCTCTCTCAGAAACATCCAAAATATCTACGATCTCCAAGTCCCTTCCCGAACTCATGCCTCTATTGCAACTAATTATGCTGGAAACCCCAAGTTTTGTGCCAACCGGAAACCCCAAATTCTACCAAAGTGGAAACCCCAAGTTTCCACAAACCAAATTATACTCCACTCAAATCCTCATGATTTGTTGCCTGATTCAATGCAATCACTTCACCTAACTCCAAGAATGAAAGTCACCTAACTCCGCTACAGTCTCTCGCCGTGATTTTGTTGCCTTGTTGTTGCTCAGTTCACTTGAAAATTTTGCCTAAGTGTTGAACTCTTGTGATCTTGCTACTGCGCCCATACTTCAACCAACTCTTCCATGTCTCTACACGTTGTGTGTCTCAATTTATGTACTAGTCGGGTGATCATTCCAATTGTCGCATCCAAGTATTGAGATGTGCCTCCCCATGCCTGAAATTAGTCTTTTTTGTCACATCCTCGTCACTCTGTCCAACTCCAAAGACTAAGGTAAGCATCCATCCTTGCCTCACTACTGTTTCCATCGTCTGATCTTCATCAAGGAGATATTCCATAATGTCTAAGTGTTGCATTTTGAACCTACTGACATGTCTATACTCTTGACTCCCTTGTCATGTTGTTTTTCTTGCCCAAGCTGTGAACTAGTTGAATGGGGATTCCAACTGTCACACTCCTTGAGACTACACACCCTCATGCACAAACTAGTCACTTCCTTTTGCATTTTGGTCTATCCGTACAACAATCTCAGACCAAGGCAAGGTCAACCATCACCTCATTGCACTATGAAGTCACCTCAAAACAAAGTCTTCTACAACAACTTGATTCCACTTTCCACTTCATGGCATAGTTAGTCAATCCTTGCACCAAGAGTTGCATGTCCAGACTGCATTTGCCTCACTACTTCATCACCCAATCATGCTACAACATCTACCTCTCTATTCCTTGGAATGGTTAGGCGTAACCCTCAACCATGTTGCCCAAAGCAAGAGAAACGTTTATATCCAAGTAATCTCTTCATGCTACAATTTGCTTGTTTGCACAATCCTCCAAACAAAAGCAAATACTCAATTCATGTCATGTCCCCATTTTTAGGTTCTCTTGTTTTGTAGTGGAAGTGGCTTTGTGGCTTGTCAGTGGATAAAAGGGAGTCAAAAGAGAGTCATTTAATTTCACTTAATTAGGAGATGTTATGTTTTTAACATAACATAACATCTCATTCACTTAATTGGGGAGTCGTGGGAAGGGAATTGTGTGATCTCATTCATTTTTTCCACTGACTTTTATATACATGGATTTGTCTGGTTGCGCATCTATTAAAAACAAAAATCAACTGCGGGTGTCATTAATAATTTAATTAATTCAAAGACTTGTCTGCGTTGATTGCAAATCATCTTACAGGCCCAACAATGGCAGCGAAGTAGGAACAATGGTCGATCATGGATCCAAAGAGCGGTTATTGCAGAGACAATGGAATTTACTACAACAAAAGAGCTCCCATCTGTCTTCCTCCACCCAGTCAACACTTGGACGTTACTACTTACATTTTTTCCCAACACCACCATAAGCAGCAGATCGCCTTCATCGACGCCTCCAGTGGCCTCTCGCTCTCTTATCCCACCCTCCGCCACAATGTCAGAGCCCTCGCTACTGGGCTGCATGGCCTGGGGATTCGAAAAGGCGACGTGGTGCTGGTCATATCCCCCAATTCCATCTCCCTTCCGTGCATTTACCTCGCTATTCTCTCCATCGGAGCAATACTGAGTACCACTAATCCAATCAACACAGAGGCAGAGATTAAAAAGCAAGTTGAGGATTTGAAACCTGTAATTATCTTCACATCCACAAATCTGATCAACAAGGTCTGTGCAACGCACTTGCCGGTCATTCTCATAGAGGGAAACTCAAAGGAAGGCTCGGGCTGGGGCTGTATTTCTACTTTAAAACTCCTCTTGCAGTCCGCCATTAGCGGCCTCCCTTCAGTGGAAATCAAACAGGAGAACACTGCTACGCTTCTCTACTCGTCGAGGACAACTGGGAAGAGCAAGGAGTCATATCCACGCATAGAAATCTCATTGCCATGATAGCAGAAGCGCTTCTTTATCAAAAAAAATATGCAGAGAATGTTCCCATTCATCCCACTGGTAGTCAAATTTTAAATAGGAATCGGCTGGGAATTGTTTTCAGTCAAATTGAACATTCAAAATTGAATTTGAATTTGGTTTTGGAGCGCGCAAGTCCATCCACCAACTTGCAGTTGCAATTAATTACTAGCACAGTCACATAATTGTGATTGATGAACGTTGAAAGGCATATGAAATGCGCAGATCGCTAAAATCCCTGAGGAAAATTCGTGGTTAATAATCCAAATGTGGTAATGTTAAACGTTAATCATTTAAATGTGGTAATCATATAGTGCTATAGTAATTTCTTAATATGATTAGGTAAATGTTAAAAAGTAAACAGGTTAACGGCTGTATTAAAAAATACAAGAAGATTATAAAGAGTAAATCAAATCCATTGATTTGGGAGGACGACTAAGAATATTCCAATATCTTTAATTGTTAGCCATCAGATTAGAATTTTAGATTAAAAAATGATTACTTATGCCCATTGCCAATAGATATACACCTTTTAGCATAATGATGACGGAACGATACACGAATGAAGTGACTGATAAGATCCAATCACTAAATCACTGTGGTGACAGAGAAACAAGATAGCGGAGAACTTATGAACAAACAAAAACAAAAAACCTGATGAATTGATGAATGAATATATACATGCCATGTAATGAATGGAGCAACCTGCAGCAGCCTCCCAATCATTGGGCTGCTGCATGGTGGATAGCCTTCGCCCTTTGATTTGCCCTTCCCATTCCTATTCATTTCCACGACTTTGATTAATTCATAAAGTTGAAAGTGGCTCGAACTTGCCGACTTTGATTAATTCATAAAGTCGATAGTGCCTCGAAGCTGCCGAACAAAAATGAATGTTAAAAAATCCCGTCATGGGATCGTATGCACACATTAATAATTAATTTAGTCCAACATAGCGGAGGTAAGAGCAAAATGTTTTCGCTGGAAGTGGTATTTATAGATTTAAATATGATTTTATGATTATCATTTTTTAATTGACTTTCCTGTCCACTTCAAAGCTCTGCCACGATGCTTTGAGTATTATGTTACAGATATGTCTATGTCAGTTTTATTATTATTTATAGAGGTTTTATATTATTTTGGTTAATTTTTTAAAATTTTAAAATTTATGTCATATAAGAATTTTTAAAAAATATACGTCATATAAGTAAATCTTATATTTGATTTAGACTTTTAAAATTTTTGAAATTGATATTTGAATTAAAATATTAATTTTATGTTTTTATAAATTTTATAAGAAAAATGTAAAAAGGGAGTGGACCACTTTTAATTTTTTTTAAAAAAAAGAAAGTTTGACATTTTCCATTCAAATAAATCTGTGATGTAAAATATGAGTTTTGAAATTAAGTACTAATTTCTATATTTTGACATATTTAATTACTACCTAATAGTTGTACCACGAGGCCATAATTGTTGGGAGTTAATTGCTCAACTTGTTGAGAATTTTAAAATTTATGTCACATAGGTTAAATATTGTATTTATATTTTATTAAACTTTAAAAAAAAATTAAAATCATATTGAAAGTATAAAATTGATATTTAAATTAAAATATTATTTTTATATTTTGATAAATTATATATAAAAAAAAATTAAGTGTGGGCCACATTGAATTATGTTTTTTTTTAAAGAAATATCCACATTTTATATTGGAAGAAATTTGTGATATAAAATATGAGTGATTTTTTAAATTAAATATTAATTTCTAGATTTTCACATATTTTTGGAAATGTTAATAATTTTGACATATTTTTGAAAATGTCAAAAACTTGAGTTAGAGACATTGAATTAGTATTTTTTAAGAAGATAATTTTTCTATAGATCAAAAAGATATATTGAATTTTGATTTAAAATATTAATTTCTAGATTTTGATAATTTTTTGAAAATGTCTAACCATTTGTTGCAAATTAAGTTAGAAAACTTGAATGGGTGTGTTTTAGGAAGACAATTTTTCTAGTACACCAACTAAATATATTGAATTTTGATTTAAAATATTAATTTCTAGATTTTGATAACTTTTTGAAAATGTCAAAACCATAAGTGTTGCAAATTAAATTAGTAATTAGATTTGAGGGACTTTTGAAATTAAATATTAATTTCTATATTTTGACATATTTTAGAAAATGCCAAAAACATCAGTTGGATACCTTGAATTTGTATTTTTTTTAAGAAGACAAATGATATTTTTCTCTCATTAAATTTAAATTTAAGAATTTTTTTCAATCAAAGTATATTGAATTTTGATTTAAAATATTGATTTCTAGATTTAGATATTTCTTTGAAAATGTCAAAATTGTGGGTGTTGCAAATTGAATTACATCTATCTTGCAATAAAATATTTTAAAAAATACACCACCTAAAATAAAGCTCAAGTTTCTATTAAAATAGTCCATTTTCTAAATTTCTTAATGTTATACACTTTTTTCTATAGTGAGATCATAATTGATGTTGTAAAGTGAAATTTTTATTTACAACCATAAAAACATCCCACGAGCCCATGTAAACATAAAAAGCTAGAATACCAGAAACATCTATTATTATGACTAATGGAATGTCTATCAAAACATATTTTAAAATGTATTATTCATTTCTTTAATGGGTTGCAAATGTAACCTTATTTTCTAACATAAATGATTAGCTTTTGTTATTAAAATGGTTGTGGATTCATGCAATAGTAGTGAAGTACATAATATTAAGGTTTTTTTTATTATTATCAAATAGATGACTCCCTTCTCTAAAATGAGTTAGAGAGAAACCCTTTTTTTTATTACATTTATTATCTAGTCCTTAAATTTCATGTATAGACCTAGATAAATTCGTTATATAATAATCGACAAAACATATTAGATTAGGATTGGCTTAGTAATTACCTAATTGTTTTGCATATAAGAGAGGATCTATGAGGTTCCCCTCTCATGTGAATTGCTTATAGATGAATACAAATTTTTGGATACCAAAGGCAATTTCTTTTGTTCCCTCATTTTCCTTATGCTTTGATTATATTTCCTTCCCCAAGTGAGCGAAGGTGGGATGCATAAGGGAAAAAATTTCAATAGTATTTGAGGACTAACCCTTTCTCATTCTCTTTCCATTAGATTCTTTCTCCTCTTCCATGAGTATTTCTAGATCATATTGGATGATAGGTTGTTCAAATTCTAGTTCCATCTAGATATTCTAAATATCTTGATGTTCAATGGCATATGTCTACATATAAATTTTTTTCTAGCTATTGGAGGTTGTTGTTCCTTTGTGCCACTCCCTAATAACAACACCCCCCTATGGTGGTTATCCTAGTCAAAACCCAAGACCTAGTAATGGAAGAAGGCATGCCTCATCTATACCATCCTTCACCCAAATCATTATACCACATTTTTCTCCTTAATTGAAGCTACAATGCTTCCTCCAAAAACCAAGTCACTTAATATCAATGGTTCTACAGGGGAGGACCTTCAATGTCAATTGGAATTCTTTTCTATCACCTATGCCAATTTTATTCATGGCAATGCACATCACTATAAGGATTTTCCTTTAATCTCTAATAGGTGACACCCTTCGTTGGTTTCATCGTCTCCCTAAAATATTAGTTTATGGTCTTTGCATGTTAGTAGAAAGGTTCATGGGTGAGTGCAAGCTAATGATGGTCTTTAATGCTGCGTCAGTGGCAATGCAAACATGAAAAAACAATAATAGGTTGACATGGAGGGATTATTCAAGGTACTTTCAAAATGAATTTGAATATGTTGTAAGAAGATGAAATGTAGAAAATCAAATTAAAGTTGGGAATATATCATTTTTATTGATGGATTTTTTTGTACGATATGAAATTCAATATTTTATAAAATTGATATGTTATTTTCCCCACAAAATATAATGCATATGTTCTAGTTAGTGGAAATGTTGAGTACCTAAATGATGAAATTTCCTTAAAAAAATTGTATAATTGTATAGAATGGATTGTTCTTGTGCACATTTATTTTTTCAAATACACACACACGCATGAATGTCATATAGCCTTGAAATTATGAGGTCATGCATTAGTGCAAGGTTTGAGGGTCTTAGCTTAATCAAACATTTTTTTTTTAGATTGTAGATCTTGGTTTGTGTGTGTGTGTGTGTGTGTGTGTGTGTGTGTGTGGGTGAGACTATAAAAGTTTATGACAAGAAAAAAAAAACATCTATATTTTAAAATTGTTATATATGTCAAGACGTGCTTAAAAATAATGTGAAAAGTGAATATATTGAGAGGAATTTGGAAAATATGGAGGTTTTGTTGTTTTTACTGTCCAAAACACTACGATCATCATACCAAACCTAAATCTGAAGAAACCACATTAGTAAACACGTGGGTGAGTAGAAACCCTCCTATTGGAAAAAAATGAATTTCAAATAATGTGCACATGTTATAGGATATGCAGTTTCTTTAGAAGCGTGCATGTGTTAATAGTATGTGTGTTATTTTTTGCTAGGGACCTAACCCCTCATGTAGATAGAATCATATATTTTCCATGTAATAAAGGCTGACATTAGTTAGTAAGGCCTATTTAATAAATTTCAAAATGTCAATGTAAGAAGACCTAATAGAAGCTTTCGCTTCTAGAAAGATCTTCCTCTAGAATCTTCTTTAGAAGATAGAATTAGTATAAATAAGAGTAGGAAGAATGAGAATGATTGTCTTTAGAATTATTGTAATAGAGCTCTGCTCTACTGTAGGTTTCCCCCTCGAAGAGGCAGGTGAACATTTGTTTTCTTTGAATAAAGATATTATTTATGGTATTGCTCTTCTCAATATTATGTTGTTGCTCTTCTCAATATTTTGTTATTCCATGATATTTGTTGAATATTCTTGTTTTTGCATATTATATTACATCTAGTACCTTACAAGTGGTATCATAGCACTTTCCTTGGCAAGAATTGTGGTAAATGTTTTTCTAGGGTAGAGATTGTACTATTGGTGTCTTTAAAGCACAAAGATATTTCATTCAGTGGTTAAAATAGTGTTGGGGAAGACTACACACAGGAAATATAGATGGTTTCATGGGGTTTCCTAGAAACCAAAAGTTTCTCCCTTGTTGGAAACCTTTGTAACCCATGTTGGTGCCCCTCGAGTAGTATCGCATCAGAAAAAATATGTACACGACCATGAATCCCATGTACTGACAGGTATATATGGAGTCTCTTAGGTCTCCTAAAACTATCTCTGGATCAACAGATTGACCACCTGACTACTATAGTTCCATCGAGAACAACACTCGGGAAGATACTCTCTAGTACATGGGAAATCGGGTAATACGGATAATGGTACGGTTGAGCTTCCTTAGTTGGTGCCATAAGATATTGGGCTGAGTACGATTGTTCGAACCCACACGCATATCAAAGAGCTATAACATAGGGAAAACCCTTGTCCATAGGTACCATGCAAACCCTAACTTGGAGGGAGCATAGTAGACAAGGAACATAAAGAATATTTTGGTCATGCAACTTGTCCTCCTGCATTGTGGTTGCAAAATTACTATACATTTTTTCTGTTAAGAATCTAAGAATTTCGACATTGTATTATTATTCAGGTCGGAGTATAACTCCATAGGAGTATACTGTGGGTCCTTCCCACACCCTTATTTGAGACCTATCTCATTGAATTCCCATTTTCATCCTAATCATTGTGATCCCTATCATTTTTAACCCTCTTTTTTACCCTTTGGACCCGTACCCTTCTCGACACCTTCATTTGCAACCTATCCCATTGGTTTTCTCTCATTTCTTGATCGTAGTGGTCTACATCACTTATCTTATTGTTTTTCAATGGACCCACCCCTCTTCCCCTCATGGCTCCCACCCACCAAGAAGAAACCAATTAGAAATTGAATGATGACCTTAATTCCCTTCAAGCCTAAGTGAATATTGATATTCTTTCCATTCATGCCAAAATGGACTACATCTAGGAACAACTAGGTATCCAAAATTTTGAAGTCAGTTCCACTCTCCAACAATTCATGAACAAATTCCAGGGTCCTTCCTCCTCTGACCCACCTATCTATACTAAATATGTTGACTCCAATCAGGCTCTTCACTCTCATTCCAACTAACTACATCGTGACCCCCACCTTCTTAGATTCGAGGTGAACAAATTTGATGGCTCGGATCCAACAACCTAGGTCACTCAAATGGAACACTATTTCTCCCTGCATAACATTATTGATGAGTTAACTAAGCTTCATTACAAAATTATTTATTTGTATTTGAAATGATGGAAATGGTGGAAATGATGTAGAAATGCACGTCAAGGGTATGTTTCTTGGTCACGGTTTGTTAATGAGTTGTATGAATTCCTTGACATGGACACCCACCACTTAGCACATCTGACCAAGTTGAAATAGTTGAAGATTTTATTGTTTCCATTGAGCACTTGGATTTACAAATAGAGGACATGACAGATGCATTTTTTAGGGAATTCTTTGTTAGTGGCCTCAAGGATAACATATGAGCTCAGGTAATAATGGGTCACCCCAATACTTGGTTGGAATAAACTAAACGTGCCAAGGAGGCACAATAGTCCATCTTCGCCTAAACAAGAAAACCCACCTTTTTTCCTCTCCCTAAACCAACCACCCATGCCCCTCAGCCCACTCCTCTCAAGGTCCAAAAATTAACATGGGGGGAAATGGATGAACGCCAACTCAAGGGTCTCTACTATAATTGTGATAAAAAATAATTTCCAGGGCACAAGTGCAAAGAACAAAAACTTTTTATGGCCATTTCATAATATTTTTCTGGTGAAGATGTTGAGGTTTCTACTGAAGCTGAGCTATCCCAAACAAATAATATTTCACTGCCCTATTATCTTTCTGAAGTTGAACCTCTTATTTCACTAAATGATCTCACTAGTTTTTCTTCTCCCAAAACCCTCAAATTGATTGGTTACATTAAGAACAAGAAAGTCATCATCCCAGTTGACAGTGGAAACACCCATACTTTCATTCATTGATGCCTTTCTCAAGAATTAAATTGCTATATTTGTGCTATCAACAATTTTCAAATCATGATATCCAATGTTGGTTCCATGAAAAGTGGGCGGCGTTGTGAAAATGTGTGCCTAAAAATTGGTCAGTATATCCTGAAATATCACATGTTTTCAATTGTCATGGGTGGTTGTGACATTGTGCTTGGTTTTGAATGGTTACGCATTCTTGGCCCCATAACCATGGATTTTAAGGATTTAACCATGCAATTCCAATAGGAAGGACAACAATATAAATTCAAAGGCATTACATTAGGATCTCCGGAGATCATCAGTTCCCATCACATGGAAAATTTACTCAAAGAATGTCATTCTGGCATCATTTCCCGACTCCATTCCATTAAATCACTTGAGACACCCCCGGTACACTGCGACCTTCAAGCTATCCTTTCCCAATATCCCACTGTTTTCCAAACTCCCCATGGCCTTCCCCCTTCCTGCAAAGACCATGACCATTCCATTCCTTTAATCTTGAGCAATCTTCCTCCAAATTTCCTCCCGTATCATCATCCCTTTGCTAAAAAAAATGAAATTGATAAAATTGTCCAAGAATTGTTATAATCAGGTGTTATTTGTCCTAGTACTAGCCCCTATTCTTCCCATGTTGTCATGGTATTCAAGAATGAAGGCACTTGTCACATGTCTTCTAATTTTCGTACCCTTAACAAACTTACCACTAAGGACAAATTTCCCATTCTCGTCATAGATGACCTTCTACATGAACTCAGTGGGGATGAATACTTTACCAAACTTGACCTCCTTTTGAGTTACCATATTATACATATGAAACAAGAATACATCCCCAAGACTACATTTCGCACTCATGAGGGCCACTATGAATTCTTATTCATGCCCTTTGGTCTTTGTAATTCTTCCTCTATTTTTCAAAGTCTCATGAATCATGTATTCGTCTTTTAGTATGTCACTTTGTGTTAGTTTTCTTTGATGATATTCTCATCTATAGTAAAACGTAGTGAGCCCATGTCACCCATGTAGATAAATTTCTCCATCTCCTCTCCAAGCACAAATTGTTCCTCAAACAATCTAAATATTCTTTTGGCACCTCAGAAGTTGAGCACCTGGGTCATATTGTTGGTAAGGGTGGTGTAAGGGTCGATCCCAATAAAATTGAATCTATGTAAAATTGACCTCACCAGAAAAATATTAAAAGTATGTGTGGTTTCCTAGGTTTAATGGAATATTAATGCAAGTTTTTTAAAAATTATGGAAAAATTGCAACTCCCTTATAGCTCTCCTTAAAAATAATTCCTTCATTTGGACTCCAGTAGTTGACCAATCATTCCAAGCCTTGAAATAATCTATGCGCACTACTCCTATATTGTCCCTACCTGAATCCACCAAGACCTTTGTTCTAGAATGTGATGCATCATGGAGGGGAATCGAAGAAGTCCTCATGCAATATGGACAACCTTTGGCTTTCACCAGAAAATAGTTGTTGGACCAACATTTGGACCAATCGATTTATGAAAAGGAAATGTTGGTTATTTTTCATCAAGTAGATCTATGGCATCATTATCTATTGGGACAATGCTTCCAAATCAAAATGAATCATCAAATCCTCAAGTAGTTCCTATAACAATGAATTTCATCCCAAGAGAAACAAAAATGGTTGACCAAGTTGTTTCTATATGACTATGAGATTGTTTACAAGAAGGGAAAAGAAAATGTGGTGGTTGGTGCTCTTTCTAAGAAACATGAAGAATAAAGATTCCTCTTTTCCCTCTCATTAATTGTCATTGATTGGCTTCAGGATGTTTGACAAGAATGGTTTCAAGACCCCAAAATTTCCAGAATAATTGTTGTAGGTGAATCCCCCTGCGGACAAGTGGATTACCTCTTGGTCTCTAGACTCCTAAGGCCAAGACAGAAAAGTGCTTAACATGGAAACTGACTTCCTTTTAGATCTAATCAAGCTAATAAATGAAAGAGAAGGAGATAGATATGTACCTTATTAGCGACATTTGTCCTTGCAAAGTCCTGGCTGAGCTTCAATCCTGAGCTCCCTGATAGGTCCTGTAGGACAAACAAAGATACAATGGAATTCCTACTCTACTGAAATTAGCTCAAATATATATCCATCTACTGCAGACATACTCATATGGAACAAACATAAGTTTGAAAGAAACATGACAAGCATTGATTATTAATGAGAACAAGTAAAAGTACTTACAATCCTTTGAATGAAGGTGCAACAGCTTCTTCCAGTTCTCCTTGTCCAACCCCTTTACTCAAGTAATCTCCAATGATTTCCTTGATGACATCTCACTCATGAGATCATAAGTGTCACATCTCCAATATTTTCCATGTAACTTTCACCATGAGAAGGCCTCCTTATATAACCTCGGAGAGGTCCAACCACTTGAGAGATCTTTGGGATAAGTTGAGGATTCCTCTCCTTCAGTTGAGGATATTCCCTAAGATCAGGCCTTGACCATCTATTCGAATCCAACCACCTTCAGGAATTGAGGGATTCTTCCCTAATTTGTCTCAACAAACCCAAAACTTGCTCAGAAAAGGGTAGTGCTCCCCCAAAAGGGTGTGTTGTAGGAAAATCTCCCTACGGACAAGTAGATCTCCTCAAAGAGCTAGACTCTTAACTCTAGGATAGAAAGTGCTTATCATGGTCACTCACTTCCTTTTAGATCTAGGTGGACTAGTGTGTGAGAAGGAAGGAGAAGAGGAGTACCTTTAATCGACGTTTGTCCCTGCATGCTCCGAGTTGAGCTCCAATCTTTCGCTCCTCGATGAATCCTGTAGAAAAACAAAGTATGACAACTTCCTACTCTATCAAGATTAGCCTTAAATAGATCTATCTACTAAAGAGACAAATTCATGTGATATTGGACATGAATTAGAAAGAAACAGGCCAAGCAAATCATATTAATGAGGAAAAAACATTGCTTACAGTAGTAGATGCGAATGCGACAGCTTCGCCAAGTC
>JASDQU010095367.1:21850-32724 GCA_032191745.1 Picea mariana | reverse complement strand
GCTATGCTCAGTTCTTCTCATTTGTAAGGAAAGCAAATTGTGTGAGGGCCCCAAAGAGCCTTTCGTTGGAGGGAGAAGGAACCTCTGGTCTCTTCCTTCAGCGTGCTTCGATTTCATCAATACACCTGCCTGAAACCATTGGTGAAACCTATGTTTTGTGTTTGATGTTTGTTGTTTCTTTTCACAGTTTCATTTGTTTTCAGTTGATATTAGATTGTAGTTCGTTTTGTTTCTCTAACCCTATGCTCCATAGCTGTCTGCCCTGCTAAAACCAACAGGGTATGCAAGCGCTCTCTATTTGCTCACCTGATGACCATTTGAACGCGAACACACTTCCTATTGTTTTCCTAATTAATTGGATGTCTTCCTTTTTGACCCAAACACTACACCAAGAATATAATTTTGTGGTGTTCATTAGTGTTAGCAAAAAGGTTGCAGTCCAAGTTTTATTTAAAGGTAAGAAGCTTTTAGTACCTGTGTGGCTCATAACCTTTCCATATCCATACCTTGACATATCCAGCCATGTCCTGGTCTCATACATGACTAGCTTACTTCCATTCATTCCTATAAAAGGTTCTTATCTTTTAATTCTTTGGTTACTACCCCATAACCAAATTAACATGAAATTCTACTATGTCAATGTGTGCAGTCAGAAGATAAAAAGGTTTGAATTAATACAGACATCCATCCTTTACCACATCCAGTGGTATGCATTCAAATAATATAATCATGTGATTTTATAAAATAACTCTGACTGAGAAAATTCTTACCTAAATTCCTTCAGAAATTATGTAAAAAGAGTAATAAAGACTCATACCTGCATGATTGTCATTAATAAATTTTATACTACCTGAATGTCTGATGGCAATAGAATCTTTCATGCTTCTTTTATCAAACCTACAACCAACACTTCAACTTTTTGTTGCTTCCCTCTTTATGTAGCAACATCATCAATAACACTTGCAACATGAAAGAATTATTTTTCTGCTTATGGTTGTTCAACCAACCTTAATTCAACTATTTCTACCACAATTTCAACAACTTCTTTCTCCCTGTAAAACTTTTTCTTGTTGATCCCAGAAGTCTTCAATTCTTTCTGAATTCTTGAATCTTCTTGTGCTCTCATTGTAGTCACTGTACATGACTATTTTTGTCTTGAGCACTTTCTAGCCAAATCACTCTTGGTTGCCTTTGCAATTATAGTCCCAAACTAAGATGATATTAACCTTCAGCTTTCATTAATTTCTTGGGTCCAACTATCCCAATCTCATACTTGGGTGAATCAAATTCCATACCAAGCTATTTTATAAACTCTGGATTCTTCAACATCCAGTTACTCTTTAGGACTGCACTTCTTCATCCCTTTCCCGATGGAATACTTTAGTACTTGAGGTTTTCTTGTACTCTCTGCTTCTCTTTTTCTAGCTGCATAGAATTAACTGAAATTCCTTCTTTTACCTTACCATCATAGATTCAATTGATACCTCCAACCTCTTGGGTTGTCACTCATGGCTCTATGTCACTTAGGATAGATTCTTGTCAGGAACCATCTCCTCTGCATTCAAAACCATGCATAGAACCATTTTCTTCTTCCTGGCTCTTTATTGATTTCACTTTAGAAGTCACTTCACTTTTAAATTATTCTTGACTTGATATCTCCATGCTCTTATGGAAATACCTTCACACCCTTGGAGTGCATCAACAATCCTCTACTATTCTAGCTTTCCTTCCTGGAGTGTTGACATGCATTCCTATTAGCTTGATATATATCTCATGATTTCTTCTTCCATTATCTTAGGATGTTCATGGACTTGACTCCATCCAGGATTTTTTCCTTGTCTGCTTTGCATACTTGCCATCACATATTATCCTGATATTAATTTTCAGCATTCCATTATTATTTGGATTCCTCTGATTCAACTCATGCATATTCAACTTCTGTCATGCCATATTTGATGACTTCATTCCATGCTTCCACCACACATTCTGATAGTAATAATGGAGGTTTTATCTCCAATTTGTAGGGCTGATCCTTGGAGATGTCACATCTTATCTCCAAACTCTTTAATATTCCATAAAACATTTCTTCCTTATTCCCATTTTCTGCATCTCCATATGAAATTATGGTTCATGCATTATCATGTATTGCAGATGGATTTCTCCACCTAGCATTCACATTTGATGTGAAAATATTGTCACCTAAACTGTATTCCCCAAACAAGAATTTCATTTGGGGTTTCCCTGCTGCTTATCGAACCCAACATCTGATCCAATGACTTCTGGAAAAAAAAAAAAAATCTCAAATGTAGAATAAAGAATTTTCCCTGACCTTCTTCCTTCTTTCTTCTATTTGAAGACATCTCTAGAACTTTTTATGTTTTAATGTAACCATTACATCTAGAATCCTCTTTCTGAGACCTTTCCAATCACGGCTTCCTTGCTCAATTCGGAGCCTTGAGCAGAAAGATATAATCCTTTAAAACTTGTGCTTATTCTTTGATGCACTTCTTGTGCAACGATATCTTTTCTCTGAGCTCATGGCTCTTAGATATTTGTTGGACCCTATCATAAATTTACCAGGTCTTCATTACCTCCCTGATGCAGGTATGAACCAGACAAAACCCACGGGCTTCCTTCCTAACCCCTTTTCCCCTTCTTTAACACATTTTTCGGGATGTAGCCCCTTTTCTTAGTCCCCAACCCATGCAACCATGGGATGTGGCCTAGCGCTAGCTCGATAGGTTCTTACTCTGGACTTTGGCTTTCAGAAGTCTTCAAAGTACCTCTTAGCAGTCTCTCGGAGTTTTGAACTAACGAACTTGCAAAGTAAGGTGGATCAATAGTCCACGACTACCCATCATCCATGGTTGATACCCACTGTGGAACCTCAGGCATCTGAGTTTCGAGACTTCAAAGCTTCGGAACTTTGGAGGATTTCACATCTACACATCCTAAATCGTTAATCTTCGAACATTCCCATGTCACTTTTGGTGACATCAATATGTCACATCACTGAGCGCTCTTCCAATTGTGGGGGCATGCGGTAGCAGTTTGGAGTAACCCGCCTTTCGTCCCGCAATTCTTCTGATGTTAACACATAACCCCTTGGCGAAACCATGGTTTGGATTGTGGGACTGCCTTGGAGAATTAACTCTCGTGCAAATTGGGTCCCCACAATGCCTCATGGTCGTCGGTCTTGATGTATCGTGATCAATGCCAGTGTGGGTCCTTCGACCTTTAACTTCGTTATGTAACTTTGAGTCCCACTCACCATGCTCATACGGAGTTCCACGTGGCGGAATACTAGCGACTAACTCATGGCCCAATCAGATGGGTGTTACGCATCACGTTCCATATGGAATTTCAATCTTCCACAGTTTGAAACCCATTGTTACGTGGCACATGACCCATGTGTCCACATCAATCCAAGTGACGTCATCATGACTCACTACTTCGGCTCTTCGGGGCTCTATAACTTCGGGCTTCAGGAGCTTTCTCCCTTCACCACAGCGTTTGACCTTTTTCCTTGGCTTGATCCAACAGTCAAGCTCTTCTCCCCAGATATATGGTGTAGATCCACTTCGGGGACTTTGGGGACTTCGAGGCTTCGGGCCTTCGGCCTTTCTCTTATTTTGCATCAATCATCCCCAAAGTCACAAAGTCCAAAGGGCATACAGGTTAACCCTTCTACGCTTTCTCCAGATCTGACGGTCGTAAAGGTTTTCCTTTCCTTCCGAACATATCTTATGGTTCACATTGCTTTGCGGTCCAACACCACTTCTGTCATGGTTTTACGATAGCACTACTCCTCTTGAGCTTTGTAACATGACCAAGGTAACCTTTTGGCACTCAAAAATTTTTATGAGGTCCAAAATTGATTTCTCTTAACACAATTTCCACTTGAAACCTTGGGTCCAATGACCACTTATCCAACCCATCCAGGCTCAGCGTTGAAACCTTGGGTCAGAACTTGAGTTTTTTCCATTTCGACAACAATTCCTTCTGAAACTCTTCCTTCAACTTCCACTAACATGGCCCATCCAGGCTCAATGTTGAAACCATGCTCTGATACCATATTGTAACATCCCCCGGCCTATAACTCCACCGTCGTGGAAATGCTACCTGTGGAATACCTTATCTTGTACATTTAGCTCTGATCTATGATAGCTCCAGCCTTAAACTATTGGGATATGCCACACAGAGATACTTGCGGAAAAACATACACATCCATATAAACATAGAATGACTATTCTACATATATATAACATATTATTGCAGAAATAACAATAAACCTACACATGCAGTATATACAACATACACATGCAATACTCATCAATTACAACATATGTACCATTACATAGCATGTAAATGAATATAAAAGTGGTACTTATCTTTTATTGGAAGACCACCAACTGCGTGCAGACCTTCCACGAACCTCCCAGCCATAGACCACACTACTCATCACGCTCAGCAATAGGTCACCCCCAAGTTGGGACTAAGCTCCATCGGGCAAGGGAATCCTAGACTAGGCAAGGTCAATAGGGAAGTTTTACAAAACACAGGAATGATATTTTATCCCAGGAGCCACGTACGCCCACAACCCATAGACCCTCATTCCCCACATGGTTGCTCCACCCGAGGAGGGTACACCTTCTCTAATACAAGTCCATCGGCTATTACACCTCCCTTACTTTGGGCTTCAGCAACAGGCTGGACCAGAAGTTTCATAGTACTGTAGTTGTTATGGGACTCCCTTCTAAGAGAACTCACTTCCCAGCAAACTCTCTCGCCTGGGAGAGTTGCTCACAGGTCTGACAACCTGCCTCTTCAACCAATCTTTGACTCAGCTATAGCCAGGTATAGGTGACAACAACAACAATAAGGAAAAAGGGTATGGACACCCAAAATAGTAACAGTCATACACTATACATTGCAAGGCTCAGTAAGAAGTAGCCGATGACAGCAATCCATACTCAGTCAAGGAACTGTGTGGCCGCAACAACCAACAGTTATGACACCACATGGCTTAGACAATTACAGGGTGCTTGGACTTCACAGGAGACATGGATCAATCCCTCGATTTTCACTAGTTTCAGGGTGACTAACCTCACAAGAGTGCAGACACAAAGGTGAAGGATCTCAAAACTCATACAGGCGCAAGGATGGGAGTCACACTGAACGGGAAGAGAACCCCAACATGATTTGACTCATAGGTGACTGGTTCCATAGATCCATGATGGATGCCCCTAGTTCACAGTTAGAGAGTGGATCGAGAATGAAAAGCAAACCCCCTAACACGTTGGCTTTCCCAGCTATAACTGCATGCACCCAGGTCAACACTTGTCTTCCTGCAGCCACATGGGCTCCACTTAGCATACATTCTTTTTCCAGGAACTTAAGACAACACTTGGTCAATTTCCCACCTTAGCCTTTTAGGAAATAATAATAAATTATTATCCCCTTTAGAGGTAATCCCCCTAGCTTATCCCCTAGGCCCAAACACTTATCCTCCTCCCTTACCCAACCTTGTGGAAGCTTAGTCCCCCGTCACTTTTTCTTCATTGTCGGTCTACACGCAGTGATGTTTATATTTTTTTATTAATGATTTTTCATAATTACATATACAAAATAGGCTCTTGGCCTTATCATCCTAGGCTCTCTAGCCTAATAATCACATAAGCCTCTTAGCTTATTATAACTCGGCTCACCAGCCTAAAAAACATGTTTACAATTCATAATTACAATTGGGGCTCTACTAGGGGATATTACATAACTAGTTTGCAATCTTCCATTCTAAACCTCTTTAGCATTTCTCTCATATACTTGGTTTGAGAAATAAAAATTCACTGGTGGCTTTGACGTATCTGAAGTCCCAGAAAGAAGGATAGTTCTCCAAGTAATGACATTTCAAATTCATTATGCATATCCTTTGCAAATGTTTGGCTTAACCTGTCATCATAACTACCAAAAATAATATCATCAACATAAACTTCAATTAATAAAATACTATCTTGACTTATCTTGATGTAGAGGTTGTTTCCTGCACTGCCTTTTCTGAACCCTGCCTGTTGTAAATATTTATCCAGTCTAGAGTACCATGCTCTAGGATCCTGTTTTAGACCATACAAGACCTTCTTTAATTTACACACATAATCTATGTTTTCTGACAACTGAAATAATTTTGGTTGTTCAATGTAGACTTCTTCTTCAAGTTCCCCATTCAGAAAAGATGATTTTATGACCATCTGATACACTTTAATATTTTTGTAGCATGCATAAGCTAAAAGCAATCAGATTGATTCCATTCTGGAAACTGCGGCAAATGTCTCTTCAAAGTCGATTCCTTCAACCTGTGCATATCCTTTACATACCAATCTAGCTTTGTTCCTTGTAACCTGTTCATCTTCATTCAATTTATTCTTGTATAGGCACTTTGTGTCGATCACATTCTTATCCTTTGGTCTTGGAACCAATTCTCAAGTATCATTTTTTTCTATTTGATCCAATTCTTCATCCATGGCCTTATTCCAAAATTCATCCTTGTTGGCCTCTTCAAAATAGGTTGGTTCAATCATAGATGAGAGTGTTAGGTGTGTTAGTTATGGTGAATGGATTCTTCTTCTAGTCTCAACTTCTACATCTTTGTTTCTGATAATCTGATCTAAAGAATGATTCTTCTGTACTCGTCTACTAGGTGTCTTTGGAAGCACTTGCTGAAATTTCTCTTCTTCTTCTGTCGGATCTTCTTCATCTTCCCCTTCTACTTCATTTTCATCTTCTACTTCGTCTTCGTAAAGTTGTTCCATTGATTCATTTTCTTCTTCCCTTAATTCTTGTCTACCTATTTCATCAATTGTTACGTTGATGCTTTACACAACTTTGTTCAATATCAGGGTGTAACACTTGTATGATTTCCTCGTACTTGAGTAACCAACAAGTACTTATTTTTCCACATGAGAGTCAATCTTTCCCATTCTGTCATCTTCTCTTTTGATGTAGCATTTGCTCCCAAAAAATCTGAAGTGCTTCACATTTGTTGGTCTTCCTTTCCATAGCTCGTAGGGAATTTTTTCAGTGTAGTTTCTAATTATTACTTTGTTTTGAAAGTGAACTGGTGTATGCATTGCCCGTGTCCAAAAAATATATGTCAATTTGGAATCCATTAGCATTGTTCGAGTCATTTTCTGTACTATCCTATTCTTTCTTTCAACAACTCCATTTTGTTGAGGTGTCTTAGCAACGGAGAATTACCTTTTTATTCCATGACTGCTGCAGTAGTCCATAAATTCCTTTGAAGTGAACTCTCCTCCATTATCAGATCTCAAGCATTTGATTTTTTAATCCATTTCATTTTCAACCATTTCCTTGTAGATCTTGAAGTTTTCAAAAGCTTCTGACTTATTCTTGAGAAAGCAAAATGCAGTCATTCTTGTATAATCATCAACTAATAACATAAATTATTTCTCACCTTTTAAACCCTTTGTTGTAGTTGGTCCAACTAGATCAATATGCACAATTTCTAGTGGTCTTGTCGATGAATATTCCTTTGATTTGAATTTGGTATTTGTTTTATTTCCTTGTTAACAATGCTTGCATAAAGTGTTGGTTGGTTTCGTGATCTGGGGCATTTCTCTGAATGCTTCTCTTTTGCTGACTTTGACAAGGTTATCAAAATGTATGTGACCCATTCTTCTGTGCCATAGCCAACTTTCATCTTCCTTTCCTAGACAACACTTTTCATTTCCAATTTTACTTAGCACATATATGTTGCTTGAAGTTCTTGCAGTTGTAGCAATCAATTTTCCTGAACCTTCTTTTCTTATCTCGCACTTTTGTGAATCGAAAGTAACTTTATGACCTTGGTCACACATTTGACTCACACTTATAAGATTATGTTTCATATCTTCTACTAGTAGAACATTTTCTTCCTTTGTATTCTTGTTCCCAATTATGACTGTGCCTTTTCCAATGATTTTAGCTAAATCATCATTTCCGAAGGAGACTGATCCATCTCTTTCCTTTCTTAAAGTTAGAAACCTGTC
The DNA here is from genome assembly GCA_032191745.1 of Picea mariana. NCBI lineage: Eukaryota > Viridiplantae > Streptophyta > Pinopsida > Pinales > Pinaceae > Picea > Picea mariana. Next base: position 24,682 of record JASDQU010095367.1, on the reverse strand, counting down.
TCTATCACATGTCATGTGTTTTGAACAACCACTCTCAACATACCAACCACATTTCTTCTTCTTAGCTTGTAGAGCGAGTGTGCATTCTTCATTGCTATATTGATTATGCTTTCTTATCCATGTCCTTTTATGAGGTTCACATCTGTGACTGTTGTTATTCTGTTGTGGTTCTCTAGGAGGGACTGTCATTCTGCAATCTTTGGCCATGTGTCCAAAGTTGTTACATTTGTAACATTCCACTTCAGTGTTGAAGGATTCAAACCTGTTGTAACTTCTTCTATGTGTTTCACTAGGCCTTCTTGGATAACCCTTTTGTGTATGACTTTCAAAGTTGTTTATGTTCTTGTTTTTAGCTCTGCAATTCACAGCTATATGTACAAAATTAATACATGCATAACATAAACCAAAAAATATAGTGTGATACCTAGGAGTTGAAGATCTTCTGAAATGAGGTACTCTTATGAATTCTTCTTCTTCCTGAGGCCTATCTGTCGGTTGGGGATTCTAAAATCTGAATCTTCTCGATGGAGGAGTGTCCATGTAATCTTCCTTGTAGATGTTCCTATCCCCTTTGATTGTTTCTGCATAGATTTTTGAATATGTTTTTTTCTCTGTTGTGTTGGAGCTTGATCCATTTTCTGTTTGATTGTATCCAAGTCCAGACTTGTTATGATAAGGTTTTTGACTGCTGATAATGTCATCCAAAAATTTTGAGTTGTTCTGCATATTTTTCTTTTGAAGATCCTTTCTTAATGTCACAATCTTTGCTTCCAAATTTCCAATGATCCTGTCTTTTTCTTCTAGTTGTTCTTTTAGTGTTTCTTCAATTCTTTTATCTTCTTCTATTTGAACCTTCAAATTTGTGATCATTTGTTCTAATTCTTGAGTGTCTTCTTTCTTGTCTAGTTCTGCTTGTAGTTTCTTGTTTTTCTTCTTTTCTCTTTTGATAACTTCTATGACACACATCAATTCTTCTCGGTAGTCAACTTCTGCCTCTTTATATTCTTATTCGGATTATTCATATTCTTCTTTGGAGTCTTCTTTATCAGAGTCTTCTACTTCTATGAATAGAACTCTTTTTGTCTCACTGTCACTAAATTCATCTTCATCTGATGATGAGATGTCTTCTTTGGTGCATACACTTTTCTTGAAAACTTTCTTTGTGGTTCTTTTTCCTTTATATGTTTGTTTTTTATTTGAGTAACCTTCATCATTTCTCTTTTTCTTATGAGGACATTTGTTAGCAAAATTACCAATACCATCACAATTAAAACAAATCAAAATAAGCTTACCTCTATACCTGTCGTTAGTTCCCTTGTTCAATCTTTTGACAAAGTTGGCCACTACTTCATCATCTTCCGAGACGTCATTGTTGTTGCTAAGTTCTTTTTCTTTTTTCTTTGACTTTTTGGATGTTTTGAAGGCTGCTTCTTTTGTATCTGTATTTTCCTGTTTATTTCTCATTTCATATGCTGTGAAGATTCCATATAATTCGTCCATGCTTATTGAGTTTAGATCTACTCTTTCTTCTAGTGATGATATCTTAGGGTCAAATCTCATAGGAAGAGATCTTAGTACCTTTTGAACAATTACAGATTCTTCGACTTCTTCTCCCAATCCTATGATTGCATTTACTGTTTCATCAACTAGTAAAAAGTAAGCTACAATATTCTCATCTTCCTTCATCTTAAGTTGTTTGAACTGACCTCTATAAGTTTGAAGCTTTGTTGCTTTGACTTTTGAATCTCCTTCATAAATATTTTGAAGTTTTTCCTAAATATCTTTAGCGGATTTACAATGTGCAACTTTGGTGAATATCGTTTCACTAAGACCATTCAAAAGTGCATTTGTGGCTTTGGAATTATTTTGACCGAGTTTCACTGCTTTGTCATTTGTTGGCGGAACTGCTGGTACTATGTATCCATCTACAATTGATTGTCAAATTTCAAATCCCTGTGCCTATATATATGTCTTCATCCTTATGCTCCAAAATGCATACTTTTGTCCATCAAACTATGGTATTCCATTTTTATACAAGTTGTTGCTCTCCATGATCTTCCTTTCAGTGGTTAAACTGATTTCTGAAGGAACCCGCTCTGATACCAATCGCTGGATTACTAAGTGGGGGGGTGAATTAGTAATAGAGCAATTTAATCATTTTTAACCATATAATGCAAGTGTTATATCTGTGTAGCATTATCATCCAATAATTACAGAGTAAATAAACAATGAACAAATGAGCAATCATACACATACACAGTACACCAGTGTTTTTACGTGGAAACCCAAAGCGGGAGAAACCCACAAAATGTTTTTTCTTATATGTCTTGAAGAATTACAATCATTGGAAGCACCAACTTCCTTTGTTTTCCAGCTACAACTGGAAGGAGGCTCCAACCCCCTAGTTTCTCAGGCTACAACCTGAGGGAATCTCCAACTCCCCAATTCTGTGGATACAACCAGAAGGAGGCTACAACCCCCTATGTTCTCCGGATACAACCAAAAGGTGGCTACAACCACCTATCCTTGTCCCATCCAACCGCCCTGAAATATAAATGCCAAATGTAGACAACTTGTCACTGTGACTGAATCAACCACTGTCAATGTCAACTTGTCACCGTCAACCTATACCAATAACCTGTAACAACCTGTACCAATCAACCTGCACCAAACAACATGTACCAATAACCTGAACCAACATGTACCATGCATCAGCCATGACTCATCAAGATGTACCAACATCATCAACTATACACCTCATGTATGTGCCAACTCATCAACTACTTGTCTCAGCAATGTACCAAACATGTACCTTAAACAAGATGTGTCATA
>JASDQU010095365.1:0-13838 GCA_032191745.1 Picea mariana | reverse complement strand
GTATAGCATGACAACACATGTATATGCAACCACACATGGCAAGCTAGCTATGATTTGTCATTTACCTACCCATCTTGTTACAGATGTGGCGGGGGCTATAAAGTCTATAACAATAGAGCCAATAGATATATGTATAAATTTTATTTTATTATAACTGCATAGTGGCAGGTATACGTTGCCATGCAACCTTGTTATTGTTAGTTATTCTTGATAAATTTTTGAATGTAAAGGAATATGTCTTTTTATCATAAATTTATTTAGTAAATTTATAGTAATGTATGTGTATATAAAATCTATTTAATTATGGAAATTGTATGTGTATTTATTGGATATTAAAGAATATATTAAATTTTATTAAATATTATATAATATATATATTTTTAATTTGTTAAATGTTATAAAATATTTTTAAAAAAAGTGTTGATTTTTTTTTAACATATTTTTTCTTTTTCTTTAATAAAAAAATTTAGGTTTTTATTTTTCCATAAAAATTTCCATATTTTTTTTATTTATATTCTTGGCATATTTAGGATATGTGTGTAGTTTAATATATTAGAAATACTCTTTAATCCCTCTTTAATATATTGCTATTATTTTTTAGAATTTGAAATCTATAATATTTACGTAGTACAATATTCCTTAATTAGTGAACTCTCATTTAATTTTTTTTCAAGATTCTTTGGACTTCCCATCTACACTTGGTAGAACTCACCTCATCACTTGAAAGAGAGTTTTCTATTATGTAGAATTAGAATGTATTTAAAGATAAAAGATACACTCAATTTAAATGGAAGGAATAAGAAGACTAATCTAAATGGAAGGAATACAAAGACTAACTTTGATCCAGGTGGATATTGGTGGCCACCCACCTATTTCACTGGCTCGAAAAACAGTTTTCCATCTTGGTAGTTTTTTAGCAGTTTTTTGGGTTCCAAACTTCTGGGGTCATTTTGAGGCCCTAAACGACGTTTTTTGGGGATTTGGGGCCTGGGTGATTATCAAATGCACTGACCTAGGCTAGTCGAAAATTATTCTTCTCTGTTAGACCTTTCCAACGGGCTATCATGTGCCTAAAATAGAGATCGTATGCAAAAGTTGCGACCTCAAAAAGTTGATGTACTAACTTACCCCAACGGGGCCCACATGACTTTTGACGCTTCATCTCCTAGGGTTAGGTTTTTGGATGTCTAGGGTTTGGGAATTCATCTTTATTGTGAAAATGCCTTCATAGCTTCATTGTAGTCATCTTCTTGTGAATGAGCGCAACGGTCACATCTCTTCTGAGAGATAAGAGGCCAGCATTCTAGCAAGCTTGTTTTCCACTGCATTTCACAGTTTTAGCTTATTTCCTTATTGAATAGAAACCAATTTTACTGTATATCTGTTATTCTGTGTTAAACATATTTTGAAAATACTCTATATTCATTTCGTTCTTCTCATAAAATCTGGATCAGTGGTATCAGAGCAGTCTGCTCCTTGTCATTCTTAATGCATGTCCCCAACAAGGTCACGGTACAAAGAATTGGGTCTTGAGCTTATTTCTCTTGATGACAAAATCTCTCCCACACCCAAGCGACCTCTCATGGCAGGAGAAAATAAATACGACGGGACAGGAGATCCCTTCAAAATTTTGCTTGAGGAAGCCCTCACGCAACAAAGGAACAAGACGATGGATAATTTTGCACAAATCCTTCAGCGACTACCAATAGGCGATGCATATTCCTCAAATGGAGGTGCCACTCCCTTAAAGGTACAAATCAACTTCGATATTCCTATATTTGAAGGTCAGATAGACGCAAATGTTGTAGACAAATTGTTGAGTATGCTAGAAGGGTATTTCTCTGTCCATAACTTCTCGAATAGAGAAAATATTACTTTTGCGCTCCTCAAAGCCATTCCTCGTGTCAAAGATTGGTGGGAAACTTTGTGCGAGCAAAAGGAAACAGAGGAACCCTCATTATTTACAGTTGTGGTCTCTTGGGAGTCCTTCAACGATGCTATTAAGGAACAATACTACCATGTTGGAAGTTATGATGACTTGTACACAAAATGGACCACACTGCGGCAAGAAAGAGACCAAGTAGTTGCCAAGTTCACAAATATCTTCCATACCTTGCGCACCAAGTTGGGTATCAAATATTATGAGCGACATCTGGTGCTTAAGTATCGTGTTGGTCTGCATAGATACATGTAGGATGAAATGGAGTTTCTGGACATCTCATCCTTGGGAGAAACCTACCGATATGTCATCAAAATCATGTAGAAGCTCAAACAAAAGACATGACAATTTGGGCCTAGGAACCCCTCATAGAAAAAGCCAGGAAAAGGCGGCCCCAATCCGTGGAACAAAGGACAGAGAAAAGATAGACCACCTAAGGACAACTAGTCCAGGACGCAAGAAAATAAGGACACTAGAAAGACAAATAAAGATACCGGGAAGTGGTGTGACTTCCATAAGAGCCCTTGACATAACATTGTTGATTGTCGATCAAAGCAGTCGCTGGTGGCTGAGGTGAAAGCCTCTGAATCAGATGTGGGTTCTGACTCTGAGTCAGAACCAGAAAAGGGAGACGGATCATTGACGCAGAACCTAGTGCTATCATTGCTACCACTAAGCTCCAGCCTGGTGAACCAGACGAGCCAGAGGAAGGCGAGCACCTTTTTCATTCACATATGTGGGTGAAGGGTACTCTGCTGCACTTCATCGTTGATAGCGGTAGCAAGAAGAACCTCATCTCAGCAGAGGTTGTCAAGCAACTTGCCCTGCCGACAACGCCACACTTGCATCCCTACACCATAGGATGGATCCGCTAAGGAAGCGACATCCATGTCAACCAACAATGTCTCTTGTCATACGACATCAAACCCTTCAAACATGAGGTATTGTGTGATGTTGCCCCTCTCAAAGTTTGTAATGTTCTTTTGGGCCAACCATATTAATGGAAATGCCATGATGTATATGAGTCTAGACCTCGCAGTGTTATTATTACTCTGAACAAGAAATTATACAGGATACCCGAGGCGGTCCCACCTAGTGTTATTTCCTTGATCTCTACCAAGTAATCTAGGAAGGTCATCTCTCAGATGGGGAATTTTTTATTCTTCGTGATTCGCTCTCAGAATGAGAGAAAGATCGCAACCACATCCAGGGTCTCTGCGACCGACCTCTCCACATCGAAGAATCAAGTAGATAAGGTCATGAAAGAATACTCAAATTTCTTCTCCTCACCTACTAGGGTACCTCTTTACTGTCAGGTCAAGCACCCCAACGATCTAACCTCGGTGCATATCTACCGCCACCGCATTTTAATTTTAATTTATAATTATTTTAACTTTATTTTTTATTTTTAATAATTACTAAGTGACAGGTATTCATAAAATAAAATAAATTGACATGATTAGATAAAGTCGCCATAAATTATAGACCACTTAAAATCTCCATACAAAATCACTCAACTAAATTTTCTGTAAGAACATCCCCAAGAACTTTCAATAACACAATAGTTTTGGAGAATTTTGTATGGTTGGTTACAAAGTTAAAAAGTATTCGTGAATTTTGTATGGCTGGTTACAAAGTTAAAAAGTAATCGTAACATAAATTGATGGATGTATTCATTGTAAACTATAAAATTTCATTCAAAATTACTTATAACAATTTTTTTTATTATTTATTTTTAAAAGCATCTTCTAGTCTTCCCTCTTATAAGTGTTGTAGTCCAAATGTGTTTAGCGAAATTTTGGAATTATCAATTTTACGGGTCACAATTTATTATTAGTCCCTGTCAAAGGATTAATAATTGGTTTATTGTTGATTTTAAATTTATATGATATATCCAATGTGTAACATAAGAAATCAATATATATATATATATATTTTTAATAAAAAATATATATTTTTCTAAAATTTATTTGATTGATATCTTTGAAGTGTTATTACATGATCCACATCATCATTTAATGTACAAAATTAATTACATAATTAATAGATTTAACATTTTAACTAGAAAAGAAAGAGCATGTTGTTTGTTTGACTGTCTTTATTAACCAGAGATGGTTTTGTCAGTGCCCCAATCACATCAGCAACTGTATGTACTTCAAGATTCATAAAACGATAAACGACAAAGGTAAAATTATCTTGAGCGAATTTCATTGCCTTAATTCGTATCGGTGGCAATATTTCAGTTCTTTGATCCTTGTCTCCTCATGGCGCCAAGAGCCAGAGCCATAAAAGTAGAAGCCAAGATGATGCGTTTTTTCAATGGTCAGTACATACCTACTCGACCTCTTTCTATCTTTGTAAGACTCGTACTAAATTCATGGCGATCGTTTCGGAGGCCTACTTCCCTCTCGTGCCTAATGTCGAGGGCTAAATTGCAGAGTAAAGGTTAAAATAAATCATAAATCATATCAGATCTAGTTTCCGCATGAACCTGGAAAATTTACAGAGATATCATGTAATGAGGTGTAGAATTTATAATCCGACAATGCAACGATCTCAGTTTAATAACCTCAAATAGGGAAGGAGGCATATGCCAATAATGCTGGTTCAGTGCATAAGTATGAGGGATGCAGGGAGAAACAGGAGCTTCAAGCGTCAATTCATCCCCCCAGCAATTGCCATGGATCACCGTCTGGCGGGCACTAGACTACGCGGGTATAACCACCGCCCGCCTCTACAGAAACCGCAGATCGAACCTTTGGGACTCAAGGGTCTCCCAAAATTGGGCAGACATGTTGCCACGAAGGGCATTCTGATCTTTGTGGAACAAATGTCGGCCTTCGTAGACATTTCTAAGCAGTCTCCAAGTGGCCATTGATCCGAGAGTCGCCACATAAATTTGAACAGAAACGGTCGGAATATCAGAATCCGAAGAACACTGCCCGGTTTTTATACAGGCTCTCACCTCACCACGAGTGTTGGGCCAAAGGCATATTTTCATTGAAAATAATAAAAAGAAATGATAAATCCAACATCACAGCAATTTGAAAATAATGTGGTAGCTTAATATTTGTTATTGTGCACAGGTGTTCCTCTTTCCTAGATCTTCCATGCTAAGTCCCACCAACTGAACGTTTACCAAATTCATAAGTTTTAATCACCTGTCTATGCGGCTCCCCTATCTTCTATTCAGTGGTGGAGTGATGAGATTGATGAGGTGGACACACCTCAGTGGTGGAATGATGAGATTGATGACGTGGACACACTTCAAGATGGAATAAATGCCTTATTCAACTTTCAAAACCAATATTATTATTTAACGACCCCCAAATACGGGTGAAGGGCTACGTCTACGTGTCTCTTCTTGATTTTGGCGTACGTTTGAGTAGCTGGTTGGTGATGGCGCCACATGGTTATCACCTATTCCCACGTTCACAATATTAGTGAACATATACCTAGCATCAAAGCAAATTGCAGAAATGTGTAAAATGCATAATCAGGATCAAAGGAATAAACTAACAGCCATCAAGATCAAATGAAGCAACCAAAAACCACATTTTATAAAAAAAGATACATAGACGTTTACAGTCAAAAGATGATTCATAGACTTCAGAGATACATATCATAAGCCAGCGTGCAGGGACTGGAAAAGACGAAAATCAAGGCGCCTAACGATCTAGTTGGCTGCCAGTCCGAATTGTTAATGCTTATTTTTGTTTAAAAAAAAGACACGGACTAACCTTAGGAATCTAACGGTGAACCACTCTTATGAAACACAAATTTAGTATTTCAGGAAAACATTTAATATTGCTCAAAAATATCAATCAGGTTTATTGTGTGCTTAGTTCTCATAAAATCGAGAATTACTAGTTTGTTGGAAAGATATTTTCACACATCAATCGACATAACTACGAATAATATTCACAAGGATTCCGTCAATAAAATGTTATACAACATCAAGTTAACTACGAAGGAGTCGGTTGCTATCTACACTACATCTCTTATCGACAAGGTTTATGATTGGTCTCATTGATCTCAAAAGAGCATTGTAAATCCCTACATCGGTTGGATAATTTTCTCAGGGTCTGAACGAACTACCTCTCGCGTACTTCTCAAATTTTAGACATGAACTAAACGATAGAACCTCTGTCAAGTACTATAATGAATAGCCAACAATTGAACCTAGTTTAAATTCAACTAAATTTCCAATAACCCCAATAGAAACTAACCAACGGGATAAGTTAGAAATAATTGAATGAGAAGATACTAAAATTGACGGAACCATCTGTTTTCGGGGCTCTAATATCAAAATAATGTATAAACATAGATCAATATATATATACTTATGAATTTGGGCTAATATACATAGATCAACATGTATTTCCCAACTAATTTGGCAGGGACTGCCTTGCCATGCAACCTTTGTTGTTGTTAGTTATTCTCAATATATTTTTTAATGTAAAAGAACGTGTACTTTTACCATAAGTTTATTTAGAAAATTTATGGCATTATATGTGTATATAAAATCTATTTAGTTATGAAAATTGTATGTGTATTTATTGGATATTAAAGAATATCTTAACTTTTATTAAATATGATATAATATATATCTTTTTAATTTGTTAAATATTATGAAATATTTTTAAAAAATGGTGTTGAATTTTTTTTTAACATATTTTTTCTTTTTCTTTAATAAAAAAATTTAGGTTTTTATTTTTCCATAACATTTTTCATATTCTTTTTATTTATATTCTTGGTATATTAAGGATATGTGTAGTTTAATATATTAGAAATATGCTTTAACCCCTCTTTAATATATTGCTATTATTTTTTAGAATTTGAAATCTCCAATATATTTAGGTGGTACAATATTCCTTAATTAGTGAATTCCCATTTCCTCTTTTTTTCAAATTTCTTTGGACTTCTCATCTACACTTTGTAGAACTCACCTCATCACTCTCACCTAAGTTCAATATGAAAGAGAGTTTCATATTTTGTAGAATTAGAATGTATCTAAAGATAAAAAGAAACACTCAATTTAAATGGAAGGAATAAGAAGACTAATTTAAATGGAAGGAATACAAAGACTAACTTTGATCTAGGTTGATATCGGTGGCCACTCACCTATTCCACTAGCTTGAAAAACAGTTTTCCACCTTGGCAGTTTTTCAACAGTTTTTCGGGTTCCAAACTTTTGGGGTTGTTTTGAGGCCCTAAACGACATTTTTTGGGGATTTGGGGCCCAAGTGATTGTCAAATTCAATTGTCAAATTCACTGACATGGGCCAGTTGAAAATCATTCTTCTCGGTTATACCTTTCCAACGGGGTATCATGCACCTAAAATAAAGATCGTATGCAAAAGTTACAACCTCGGAAAGTTGATGTACTAACTTACCCTAACGGGGCCCACATGACTTTTGGCGCTTCATCTCCCAGGGTTAGGTTTTTGGATGTCTAGGGCTTGAGCATTCATATTTATTGTGAGAATTCCTTGAGAGCCTTATTCTAGTCATCTTCTTGTGAATGAGCGCAGTGGTCGCATCTCTTCTCAGAGATAAGCTGCCACCATTCTAGCAAGCTTGTTTTCTGCTACATTTTACAGTTTCAACTTATTTCCTTATTGAATAGAAGCCAATTTTACTGTATATATGTTATTTTGTATTAAACATCTTTTGATAATAATTTGTATTCATTTCGTTCTGCTCATAAAATTTGGATCAGTGGTATCAAAGCGGTCTTCTCCTTGTCAATCTTAATGCATGCCCCCAACGAGGTCAGGGTACAAAGAATTGGGTCTCGAGCTTATTTCTCTTGAGGACAAAATCTCTCCCATGCCCAAATGAACTCTCATGGTGGGAGAAGATAAATACGAAGGGACATGAGATCTCTTCAAAATGTTGCTCAAGGAAGCCCTCACGCAACAGAGAAACAAGATGATGGATAGTTTTGTGCAAATCTTTCAGCGACTACCAACAAGTGACACATCTTCCTCAAACAGAGGCACCGCCCCCTTCAAGGTACAAATCAACTTTGATATTCCTATATTTGAAGGTTAGGTAGATGCAGATGTTGTAGACAAATGGTTGAATCTGTTAGAAGGGTATTTCTCTATCCATAACTTCTCAAATAGAGAAAAGATTACTTTTTCACTCCTCAAAGCCATTCCCCATGTCAAAGATTGGTGGAAAACTTTGTGCGAGCAAAAGGAAACAGAGGAACCCACATTATTTATAGTTGCGGTCACCTAGGAGTCCTTCAACGATGTTGTTAAAGAACAATACTATCTTGTTGGAAGTTACGATGAATTGTACACAAAATGGACCACATTGTGTCAAGAAAGAGACCAAGCAATGCCCGAGTTCACAAATATCTTCCATACCTTGCGCATCAAGTTGGGTATCAAAGATTCTAAACAAAATCTAGTGCTCAAGTATTGTGGTGGTTTGCATAGATACATCACAAACTTCAACAACACATCACAACCAAAAGACCAATATCCATATGCCAAATGCCAACTATATCTCTGAACAAATCTTATATATGCAACAATATTGAACATCCAATACCATCTCAAGAGATAAACCCTAGCTCACAAAATATACCTCAAAAAGGATGTGTCATATCTCTCATAAATAGACCCCAACCATGTTTTTCCCGCAATTCTGCTACCGCGATTATGTTGTCATGATTCTGTTGCCGTGATTTTTCTGCCGCACTTTTTCTGCCGTGATTTTTTTTGCCGCTCTTTTTCTGCTGCACTTTTCTGCCACGATTTTTCTGCAAGACTTTTTCTGCCCGCACTTTTTCTACCATGATTCTGTCGCAAATTTGATCTATCAATAATACCTGCGAAAATAACCTTTCAAAAAATATATATATAATGATATTCAATAGTTGCTAATGGGAGAGCCTTTCTCTCTTATTTATACTTCCATGTAGCTTCCTTAATGGGTTGCCTTCTAACCAACTTAACCCATTATCCTTCTTTTAGGGATAACCCACTTCTAACCACTTGTCCACTTCCAACTCACTTTGCTACACTTAACTTAACCAGTTTACCATAAATGGTAAGCTCTCGACTTTTAGTTGCAACTAACTTTATTATTTAATTAATTTCTTTTGCAACCACTTTGACTTATCCATAAATAGTAAACTCACCACTTCTTGTTGCAACCACTTTATTCTTTAAATAATTTCTCTTTGCAACCACTTTTACTACTTTATTATTTAAATAATTTCTCTTTACTCACAACTTCTTGTTGCAACTAATTTTTATATAATTATTCAATTCATAACTTCTTTTCCCTTAACTAACTTCTTGTTGCAACCATTTTATTATTTAATTTATTTATTGGTCAACCACTTTGACTATTCAATCTTGTCATCACAACTACTTTACCATAATTACCAAACTCGCAGCTTCTTGTTTTAACTAATTTATTTTTAATTATTTTCTTATTTTCTTATTTTCTTAACCCATGATTAACTCCTAGTTTCACCCACTTTGACTCATCAACTTCTTCTAGGATTTTATAGAGTAATTTGACTTCTTTGACCTTTTAGGGGCTTCTAGATAACTCATGAGGATTCTCCAACTTCACAACACCATAACTCTCTAACCGTGAGGAGTTATGTGATGTTCCACATATCACCGGAAATTGCATGACATGTAATATCCATATAGAATAGTCTTACCTACATATGCACTGATATTCATTACATTATTTCTCAACCAAACTTGGGTTCCTTACCCATACCTTTAGAGATACCAGACATACTCAAGGGTTGACATCAATTTCTAAGAGTTTACATCAATTCTAAGAGTTGACATCAATCTACAATATCACTCTCCAAAGTTTGACATCAATGACAACCAACAATCCCAACCAATTGTCCATCAATCTAAACCAATGTTCTGACAATATCCCCCTTTGGCATTGATGGAAACACTTAGTCATGATAACATTCATGTTCATACTCCTCATCAATGTTTCTATCTCTCCCCCTTTGACATCAATGACAAAGGGTATCTCTCCTTGGGGATACTCCCCTTGACTGAACTCCCCTTGGGCCTGCTCCTCTATCTAAATGCCTTTGATATTTTCTCCATGTTTCTAAGCCTTTGATTACTCTCTCTCCCTTCATATGAATAATGTAACCCCCTTTGAAAAGGGTATCACTCTGATGCAACACTGAATTCATATCGCTCATTCTTTCCTTGTGACAATCACTCCCTCTAGAAACATGCCTTTGTTCTCTCTCTCCATGAATATAACTCCTTATCTTGCATCTGATGAATCTCTTCCCCTGGAATCATACCTCTATTCTTACATTTCAATCTGAAAAATTCTCTCATCTCTAACTTTCCTAATCTTACCTTTCAATCAAGTCTAATCTCTCATCTCTAACTTTCCTAAATGAAGAGAAAACACTCTCTTTTATACATGAAAGTCTTGAAGATAAGATAAGAATGTCATAATTACAGATCCACTATTCTCTCAACCACTCTCAACTACTTTCCCATTATTACAAGATATGATCCCTTCAAATCCTCCACACATCTCTCACATATCTTAGATAAGATATGCCAACCAAATCTTCCATGATCTTCTCCTTGATCTTAACTTCAAATCTCTTTCAAATCTTCAAGTTGAAGATTTAATTCGAATTTGAGGATAGGTGGTGAATTTTGACTTTGTTGAAATCTTCAAATATGCATGCACACATCATCAAACTTATCCAACCTTGATATATAATGAAAATATGTAAATTTTCTAATATTTAATCACAATTCACTTATAATACTAAAATGAATAAAGTGGAAAATAATAATGTGAAACCCAAATGTATTTATGAAAATGGTATGATGGAAGGTTAATGGGACGATGAAATGTAAGGAATAGTGAAGGGAAAGGTGGATGAAAATGCGACATTTCTGAGTCCTAACATCCCCCCCAACTGAACCTTTTGTATGTCCTCATGCAACCATGCATAGATATTCTGAAGAACTTTTGGCATCCAGACTTTGGCTTTGATTGATGATGTCTTTTTAATAAGGAATATTTCCATGATTTGAAATACCAGAGTAGCAGAATGTGAAATTTTCTTATGGTTGGTTCTTGTGTGACAACCGTGAATACAAAGAATGTTGGTTCTTATGTTAACAAAATTCATTTCACTTATTTATTTTCTTGCTGCAATAATTTAGCCATATGCTCACTGGAAATAATAATAATCTATCAATGTGCATAAGAAAGAATCATTGTGCATACGAAAGCCTTTTTTTTCTATCTTTTATGAATCATGCCAATATGTATATCAATGCATATGAAGCAAAGTGCAATAGGGGATCGTTGGAAAAGAAAATTTGGTAAACAATAAATGAGATGAAAAATGGAGTGATAATAGTGGGAAAATGGAATACTGGTAATGAAATAGGTAGTGAATATACCCCCCCCAACTGAATAAGTTGGATGCCCTCATGCAACTTAGTGTAGTTCATGGAAGGAAAGAGAGCATGGCGAAGAAATTTTCCAAAATATTCAAATCAGCATATAAGGAATTGTGTGATTAAAGCTTAGAAAACAACATACCTCCACTTACCCAAAATGTAGATGAACTATGCAATATGAATGTAGTTGTTGTGGCTACTGGATCAGGAAAACGTGACTGGTTTTGTAGATGCAATTGTTGTAACTGCTGGAGCAAAGAATACGTGACTGTGATTGTTGCAAGATCATGAAAATGTAACTGCGACTATAGTTGCACTGTTGTACTGTAATTACTGTAACTATTGAATTAGAGAATGCGAAGTGGAGGGATATGAATTGTTGTTGATGAATCATGGAAAGGGAATTGAATGGTTTTATTTGTAAGTAAAACTGGAATGGAAAAAAAAAGAAGACAAAAATGAACTGAAAAAGAAAAGGGAATGTATGAAACTCAGAAAAGAATAGGCATGTGTGAAGTCATGAAAGTTAAGGCAATGGAAGATGGCTTCAACACAGGGATGACCAATGTATGTTTGAAGGAAAAATGGGGGTAAACATTCATGACACAAATGGGTTTATTGAAGGTGTAGTGTAACAACATGTTATAAATACAGGAGTAACAACATGTAAAATATATTTGTAACTTCATCGTCATGAAATGTATAATGAAGATCAACTCCTTCAAACTGTTTATCAAAGCATGTTTTTTTGAAAGATTTTTTGATTCTTGAAAATCGCGTCAGCATTAAAATTAGTCATCTCCGATCCTACAAAAATCTTAGTACGAATCCTGCATGAAAACTGTGAGAAGTTCGAAAAACATATCATGCAGGAATAAGTACGAATGCAGTAAATCAAAGAAAAATATATGTTTTATACCTTTTTCCATTGCACTTGTTTCATCGTTAATTACTGCGTGAAGTGACTTGAGAAAAACACATTGGCATAACATGTTTGGATCATTGTTTTCAAGAATAAATAGATTTGTGGGTTCTGCTTGGGCAGGGCCAACTTCGTCAATTCTACACATTGTCTTGTATATGTGTTTTCTGGGATGAGGCGCATCTGACGTTCATCAATTGTTGAATTGTACTCTTAAAATATTGAAAGATGTGAACTCTCACTATGCTAGTTGTACGTAGGTGATTGGTAACGTGGATGGGGTCGACAAACCCATCAACAATTATCAGTAAGTTCGTGTGCAGTTCACTGAGTGTGGCCCTAATATATACCTCAGAGATTGGAAGGCGTGGTATTCAGTACATGATACAACAAACTGTAGATAAGGAGTTGAAGTTGCACATGCAATGGTTAATGATGCACTTGGAATTGAACGTCTGAGAGGGAGGTAGGAAACTAGTTTCAGGAATAATCCGGAACGATAAGGTTGTTGCGACCCAGCAGTGAAACACAGACCTATCATGGCTAGTTGGCATTGTGACTGCATCCTTTTCGAAATCTAGCATCCGTATCAGACGAACTCAGAACCTCCTTTTTATTTCAATCATTGGAGATTGCTTCAGATATTTCCAAGAATGTTTCTGGTGTCAACATAGCGTGATGTATGCATGTGTTATGTGGCTAATTTGCACACAATGTTGCTGAAGAATTTAGTGCGTAATTCAGCCTTGCATAATCGCCAAAATTCTGATTGCATACTTCAGGCACCTCCTGATCCTTATTAACCTGCGTTCAATGGATCAATCAACTGAAAATATATGTGTGGAATGCACATGCGGTAGACTGGAAGGAATCATATTTAATAGAACTTCTTAAAAATCCTTGCTATATGAGATCTAGTCGATGATTTCTTGGGCTTTGTTGACAGATTGGGCCTTGTGGCGAAGAAATTCGGTGCCCACCAACACTCAATAGATATTGAGAACATTAGCAGGAAAATGTGGCATTGGTGCATTAAAGTTGAGTGAGAGATAAAACTGAAGGTTAAGAGGACTAAGATCTACATGGATATGCAATCTTACTTAAGGATTTGCAGCATTCACTACCATCGTGAAGGGAGAAAGCCAATACAATGAAAAATCATCGCCGATATCTTCGTTTGAGGAGTTACAACAAACACACCAAGCTAACCCATTCCGAGGATGACAATGATAACAATCCTAAATTTCTAATTTTGACTTGCCCAATAGTGTTGTTTCAACCACTCAATTGAGATTGAACTTGATAATCGTAAGAGTGGATCACAAATTGAATATACGAAAGGATAAATATTGATTGAAGATATTTGTGAGGATTTTGATTGACCACCCGTTTTGAGTTATGAGGATTCCCGCAATCAAACCCATCGTAAAAAAAAAAAACGTTTCGTGAATTCATAAAACACACCATTGTTTACTCATTCAAACCTAACCTGATCCAATTTCTTATGTTGCAATCAAATTCGATT
>JASDQU010095362.1:9861-21785 GCA_032191745.1 Picea mariana | reverse complement strand
TTCTTTTAATAAAAATAATAAAATTTTACCACTAGCATGATTTAGACCTAGACCTTAATTTTCGTGATGGGTGACATTTTATTAGGAAAAAAGTTTTAAAAAATTCTTATCACATTGTTCATCCTAAGGCCGTCTAGGTTCATTCATTTATCATAACAACGTGGCATGCCCTTAAGGACGCACTAGGTTCTCCAAGGGTGCCACTCGCCTCATCTGTTCCCTTGTGTGACCCACCCTTCAGGACGCACTATGTGCTCCAAGGGTGCCACTCACCTCTTTCCATTTTTCTTGTGCGGCGTGCCCTTCAGGATGCGCCACGTGCTCCAAGGG
Organism: Picea mariana; assembly: GCA_032191745.1. Classification (NCBI taxonomy): domain Eukaryota; kingdom Viridiplantae; phylum Streptophyta; class Pinopsida; order Pinales; family Pinaceae; genus Picea; species Picea mariana. Next base: position 21,455 of record JASDQU010095362.1, on the reverse strand, counting down.
TGTCACTCACCTCTTGACTGACTTGGTAGACAGAAAAAAACCCTGGAGTCAATACTCCACGAGGTGAAATTGTGGGAGACTAAGGGCTTCTAAGAAATAAGGCCCCTACCTTATTGCGCGCCCCTTAGAATCATCGTGAATGATTGTTGCAGTCTACCTTCATGATATCGTGGGTCCTCTTTAACTAGGTAAACGTTAACCTACAGTTTAAGCTATGGTGGGAGTGCTAGTATGTTGTGGCAGGGTTGTTGTCCACACCTCTCTTTAAACATCTCTGGTAGTCATGCGTGACTCCTTTACTCCACATGTGAGTCTGGTCGACAAGCTATCATCAGCCTACATCATCGACAAACCATGTTAGAACATATCCATATCATATCATCTAATTAGATGCACTAATATCACAGTAAAACAATCAAACCCCAATGGTACACTCCCTGACTTGATCCAGAGTCCAAGGGGTTCCATCGATGCCTCTGCATCCTGAAGGTCCAAAATCCCACACACTCAGTAAAACCGAGTCAATAGCACTTGTCTATGTCGAGGCGGTAAAACAACATGTCATCATCCCATAATCAAAATCAAAAGTTTTAATAGCATAATAATATGGATCACTTGTGAGCAAGTGTCCTCAAAGAATAAGTTCGCTTAGTGCGCCAGAGCGATATGTTACAATGATCGAACACACGACACACATTATGTACAACATTGTTTTGATAATTTTTATGATTTATTGAAAGAACGTGAAATCATATTCGATCGACATTGGATATGGTCTGATGGGTGTGTGGGTTAGTTCAAATTTGCACGATCATTCTATTGGCTATTTCATCTTCATACAAAATTAAACATTACACATTGTTGGAATTTTTTTGAGACTGGTCATGGAAAAGAAGAGCATGACGGTGCAGGGGCATGTATAAAACGAGCACTTCGAAGGTATTAGCTGGACCCTCATGTCGATCGATTTGAGTCCAATAAACAAGTTGTTGAATGGTGCAACATGGCACTAATCCATGAATATAATCTGTCAAGGGATGTGCATAGGTGTGTCTATATATAAATGTTGCATGTATGTACACAGGATATATAAATTTGAACGTGTTCAAATTTATATTCAATCTTCAATCATTTTCTTGAGAGATTTCAAGTTAACAAGTTCTTGTCTTATGCAGGTACTTTTGGCATGTTGGAATTGAATATGTAAATAGATCAATCTCATATGACACCAGTACAATACTTGGGACAAGAAAAATACATTCACTTAAAACAAAAAGTTTTCAAAATGTGTTTGCATTTGATAGACGAAATGACTCTTGTTTTTTTTCAGTTTGCATAGATGACTCAGAATCCATAGATATTTGCAAGAACGAAAATTCAGGATATATTAAAGCTTGGAGACATACTAAACTTAATGTAAAAGGGGAAATTCCACCTGCAAGATCAGAAGAGATGGAATCAAATGAAACTATAGTGTCAGTTGATGGCGATAGAGTTTATGATCTTGTTAGAGAAGGTAAATTTTTTATGTTTAATTTTTTTCAAATAACTTGTGGATACATACTTGTGTGATAATCTAACAAGAATTATTTATTGTCCAATATATCCAATTATTTACAGGAGATGTTTTTGCCATGGTTGCACCTGTAGACAACATTGAAAACATGAAATATTATTTGATGCGACGCATGGAACAAAAGATGAGGCTATTAGAAGATTTTGATGATAACGGTTTTATATATGAAAGAGGATCCATTGTATTGAAAGGATATTTTTTTCAAGAAACCCATCAAACCAATACTCACTTTCACTTTCAAGACTACCATTCAGATGTCAAAAGTTGTCAATATAGTCATTTGGTATGTGCAATGCGTATAAAGTTAATAGAAGTTCAATCAAAAAAAAGAAAAAGTCAAAAAATGGAAAATGTCCAAAGTCAATCATGAATGAATAATTGAAGATGGAATACCATTACGTTGTTTTTAAACAAAATTGGCACATGTGTACATTCCATAATTTTTAATTTTTCATTGAAAGTACATTCTATATTTTGATAACTTGTTTTGACTATCTTCAAACATATTTCCAATTATGATATTTATAAAAAGGGTACTATTTATAAAAAATTCACTTGGAAATTGCACCCTAATTAGTACCTAAAAGTATATTGTTAATACTTACAACCTAATTAGTATAGGATTTAGGGAACTAATAATTTGTATGGAAGTGAAAGAACCATTTGGTAACTTATACCCCTATCAATACCCAAAAGTATGTCATTGGGGAATTTCACCTTAATTAGTATAGACGTAAAAGACATGCTTGGGGCACACCTTAATTTACATATATATGAGTGAGACAACAACTTAATGAATTTGCATCTTAGTTAGTGCTAAAATTATGTTCTTGGTATTTAAACAAGAATTAATATAATAGCAAGGGAACCACTTGTGGTGCACCCTATTTGAATAAGAGTAAGAGAAGTACTTACAAATTATGACACCCCCATTAATACCCAAAAGTATGTTCTTGGGAAATTCCACTCTAATTAGGATATGAATTAGGGAATCACTTGGAAATTTATGCCCAAGTATGTTATAACCTAAATTTATATAAGAGTGAAAGAACCAAGAATCACTTGGGGTGCACCGTAACTCTAATATAGGATAGAGGACAATTTAATCTTTTAGGGACATGCATAGTATATAATACAAGTTATTTTTTCAAGTCAATAAGTGAAGTATCCTTAGGCGCAAGGGATGAAACTAATCCTAACTTAGGCATGCTCACTACTAGCCATATTTACGAGACATCTTTAAGTACCTAATCCAAATAATAGACCCGTCATCTGTAACATCCCTCTCTAGCGCACTAAGAAAACTTATTCTTTGAGGACACTTGCTCGCAAGTGATCCTGACTATTATGATATTAAAACATTTGTCCTTGATTATGATGCATTATGATAGATGACATGATGCTTTACTACATTGACATAGATAGGTGCTATTGACTCAGTTTTACTAAGTGTGTAGGGTTTTGGACCTTGAGGATGCAGAGGCATTGACGGAACCCCTTGGACTCTAGATCGAGTCAGGGAGTGTGCTATTGGGGTTTGATTGTTTTACTGTGATTTTATTACAATTGATTAGATGATATGATGTGGACATGTTCTAACAAGATTTTTGATGATGCAAGCTGACGATAGCTTGCTGACCAAACTCACATATGTAGTAAAAGGGCCACACACGACTACCAGAGAGGTTGAGGGAGAGGTGTGGACAGTAGCCCTTCCACAGCCTACTAGAACTCCCGTTGTGGCTCAAACTATAGCTTAATGATTACCTAGTTTGAGAGGACCCACAATGTCGTGAGGGCAGACTGCGACAGTCGCTCACAATGTTTCTAAGGGGAGCGCAATAAGGCAGGGGCCTTATTCCTTAGAAGACTTTAGTCTCCCACAAGTTCACCTGGCGGAGTGTTGACTACAGGGGTTATTGATGTCTACCAATCATTCAAGAGGTGAGTGGCACCCTTGGAGAACCTAGTGCATCCTGAAGGGCACGTTGTGCAAAAGAAACAATAGAGGCAAGTGGCACCCTTGGAGCACGTAGTGCGTCGTGAAGGGCATGTCACGTTATTGATGATAAAGGAATGAACCTAGATGGCCCTAGGACAATCAACACTTTAATAAATTTTAAAACAAATTCCCTAATTAAAAAGTCGGCTAGTTCAGAATCTAAGTCCTAAGTCTAAAACTTCGTTAGGGTAAAATTTTATCTACCTGTAAGAAATTATCTCTCTAAAAATAAAATAATAAAGTTTAAAATAAAAACCATTTAAGTAATAATTGTCGACTTCACAAATTTTTGGGTAAAATGAAGAGAGTAAGAACTTAAATAAAATATGTGGAAAAAAAATGGGGGTAAAAAAGGATTTAACTATTTAACTTGTGAAAGTGTAAAGGATATTAAATTATTAATAAAAAGGAAAAGAGGTTAATTTGCGCAACTGCAATTTTGCCTCTAATAAAAAGGGGAAAGAAGGGAATAAAAAAAGAATTAGGAAACTAGGGAATGGATGCGACATAAAAAGGGAAAGTGGGAACCTATGATAAAAAGAAAGAGGTCAACTTAGTAAAGAATCTACATTCAAAAACCTTCTAATTTTGAACTGACTTAGCACTTTCATTTTAGGGAAAGTCTTTTAAACCTATAAGGGAATCTAGGGACACCTAGGAGTAAATTTAGGAGTAACTCTAGGTGGGTGAGGGAAATAAGACAATTTAATAAATTAAAGAAAATAATTATTGGAGGAATGTGGGGGATGAATGACACTTGTACGAAGGAGAAATTTTAGAAGATTTTATTTAAAAATTAAATTAAATGAGATTTAGGGAAAGATTGGAAGTTCTAAAACTCTATAAAAGAGAGGAAGGAGGAGGAAGAAGGGGATTGGTTGTTAGCATAACGTTATGTTTCCGGATTAGTGACTTGACTCATTTACTTGTGGGGAGTTGGGATTTCCCAGCTCGGATAGGAGTGGTAGCTCAGCCTTGTGAGGTGAGATGGGAGCTAGACGTACCATTTGGATAGTGTGTGGCCCCTTTGTGGCTCGGGGGGCTAAGGGGGAAGAAAAGTACCCCTAGCATTGGCTGGGAGGTACCAATGAGGTCTTGACGGTCGACGAGCAGGAGCGGTACGGAGTGCACAGACGTCATCAAAGTGGGCAATAAGGCAAAGGTACGCTCTTTTATTTAGTAGAGTAAAATGAATTAAGACTTACGCTAGGATCAGAACCTCAATTGTAAATGGATTGAATGGTTGTTTATTTAATTATTTCGGCTATTATAACTGCAACTTTTCTAAAACGTTAACTCAACTATTGTAATTCGATAATGGACGGAACAGAAATAATTTATACTTCATCTATTGCAATCTATATTTTTAAACCGCTCACTCAATGGTGTAATGTCCTTGCCCACAATTTTGTTTATGCATGTTCTTTCTTCGATATTGGCCATCCAGCCTTGCATCTAAAACACTTAGCTAGCTGAATTTTACCTCTGCGGACTATGTAGTTTCACACCTGCAATGGTGTAAATTTGTTTCATTTATTCTTACCCTGGTGAACGATTTCTATGTATTAGTATATGGACTTTATCCTCTGCCCAATTAGTGTGATTCATGCTTTTACCATTGAAACATCAGAGTGCTACCCCAGCCCTTTTTCTCCATTGCCTTCCTGCCAAATTTTTCATTCCCGTTTTGTTTCTTTTCTTCTTGTCGTAGTTTAGGGAATTGGATAGAGGTTTGGCAATGTCATTTTCGGTTTTGTTTTGCCTTACTTTTATGGGGTGGCTGGCCACATTTTCATCATAATTAAACAATGGATGCTTACCTTCACAGATTAGGGAAGTGGCTCTATGCGTTTTTCATTTCTACTGGTGGGATTGTTTGACTGGGCAAATTTTTGGGACTTATCTCCAACGATTCAATTCCTTCTTGACTGTGAACTGTATCTTAGTGCTGTGTCGATATTGGGGTGTCTTTTGGGTGGTTAAATTTTGCTAATCCTATGTTAATCCGGTTTAACTTGAAAGTTATCGCCAACGTAGTGTCAACAGAAAATGTCTAATTCCCTTGTTGTAAGCTTCCCGTATGTATGTTTACAGTGTTGGTTATGTGCTTTGTATGCCAATGTAGCATTAACAAAATGGTCATGTCGTTCTGTCCGTGACTTCCAAAAACCTTCTTAGATGCATGTTCTGATAAAGAAAATGGCCAATCATGTTGAGAGGTTCGTGAGCTTATGGTCCATCGGGGTATTTAACTTCTTTTTATTTAGCCAATTCGATGATTGAATTTATGTAAGGTTCTTCCCCCCAGCCATTTTATCCGGCACTGTAAGGTCTAAGTATTATTTGGAGTGGGTTCGTCGATCTAAAAAAAGTCCTATGAAATGCATGTTTAATAAAGCGCACCTTTGTTTGTGGGGAGTCGAAGGTTTACAATGTAAGTCTACACTGTTTGCAAGGTAAGTTTCCTCATATGACTGTCTTGGAATGATGACTAGGAAGTCGATAGGGTTGACAATGTTGGTTCTGATCAATGATTNTAAAATGAATTAAGACTTACGCTAGGATCAGAACCTCAATTGTAAATGGATTGAATGGTTGTTTATTTAATTATTTCGGCTATTATAACTGCAACTTTTCTAAAATGTTAACTCAACTATTGTAATTCGATAATGGACGGAACAGAAATAATTTATACTTCATCTATTGCAATCTATATTTTTAAACCACTCACTCAATGCTGTAATGTCCTTGCCCACAATTTTGTTTATGCATGTTCTTTCTTCGATATTGGCCATTTAGCCTTGCATCTAAAACACTTAGCTGGCTGAATTTTACCTCTGCGGACTATGTAGTTTCACACCTGCAATGGTGTAAATTTGTTTCATTTATTCTTACCCTGGTGAACGATTTCTATGTATTAGTATATGGACTTTATCCTCTGCCCAATTAGTGTGATTCATGCTTTTACCATTGAAACATCAGAGTGCTACCCCAACCCTTTTTCTCCATTGCCTTCCTGCCAAATTTTGCATTCCCATTTTGTTTCTTTTCTTCTTGTCGTAGTTTAGGGAATTGGATAGAGGTTTGGCAATGTCATTTTCGGTTTTGTTTTGCCTTACTTTTATGGGGTGGCTGGCCACATTTTCATCATAATTAAACAATGGATGCTTACCTTCATAGATTAGGGAAGTGGCTCTATGCGTTTTTCATTTTTACTGGTGGGATTGTTTGACTGGGCAAATTTTTGGGACTTATCTCCAACGATTCAATCCCTTCTTGACTGCGAACTGTATCTTAGTGCTGTGTCGATATTGAGGTGTCTTTTGGGTGGTTAAATTTTGCTAATCCTATGTTAATCCGGTTTAACTTGAAAGTTATCGCCAGCGTAGTGTCAACAGAAAATGCCTAATTCCCTTGTTGTAAGCTTCCCGTATGTATGTTTACAGTGTTGGTTATGTGCGTTGTATGCCAATGTAGCATTAACAAAATGGTCATGTCGTTCTATCCGTGACTTCCAAAAACCTTCTTAGATGCATGTTCTGATAAAGCAAATGGCTAATCATGTTGAGAGGTTCGTGAGCTTATGGTCCATCGGGGTATTTAACTCCTTTTTATTTAGCCAATTCGATGATTGAATTTATGTAAGGTTCTTCCCCCCAGCCATTTTATCTGGCACTGTAAGGTCTAAGTATTATTTGGAGTGGGTTCGTCGATCTAAAAAAAGTCCTATGAAATGCATGTTTAATAAAGCGCACCTTTGTTTGTGGGGAGTCGAAGGTTTACAATGTAAGTCTACACTATTTGCAAGGTAAGTTTCCTCATATGACTGTCTTGGAATGATGACTAGGAAGTCGATAGGGTTGACAATGTTGGTTCTGATCAATGATTAGATCTCGAATCACCGAGCCGATCTACAGTCAAAATCTCATTTCATCACTTTAGAATCATAAACTATTAAATTATTGAATTACCACCTGACGACCTGTTGGAACTTGAAACCGTGATGAGATCCCAACCCTGAATGAGCTTATTGTTAATAACTCCTCCCAATGTGTACTTTGTTAAGAGGATCATCTTGACTTATCACTACACATTTTTAAGTTTGGATTTCATAATCTTGTATGGAATTAAATATAAAAGGACCTTCCAAGGAGGCTAATTACATCCTTTAGATAACTAATTAAATAGTGAGAAGAATAATTTTATAATAAGTGAACCCTATTTATTTAAGTTATTGGATTTATTAAACATTTGGAGATATGCGCAAATCTCTAGTTATGGTTCATGTTAATTAGAATTATAGGAACTTGAGGTATTGTTGGTAAGTTTAATTAATTGATTATATTTGGTTGATGCACTAGAAATAAATTATTATAGCATAGGTAGGATTACTCACATTGCATAATAATGGAAAAACTATAGTCCTAGTGATGAAGGAATTGAATTATAGGTTGCAAAATTGTCCTTGTTATAAGAGAATTGATTATGGGTTACAAATTTTAATTTTGACGGCTATGTTTCCATTGAATTTTATTGATCTTCCTAATTTGGTTTTCATACCAAGATGGAATTCTAGATATTTAGATCTTACTGTATTGACTTGTTCGATTCTTGTGCAAGATATTTATTCTAAATTATTGTTGTTGAAATTCTAGGATTCGTGGTTATACTAGGATTGGATGCAGGATGTAGACACCTCCTTGTTCCTTAGAACAGTCACCAGCCCTGAGACCTTAAATCATTAAAATCGATGGGATATTGGGCTTGAGCATTGATTATGTGTCTTGGAGGTCCTAACCATTGTAGGGTAGGACGGATGGGTAGTCAGTCTTATTATTTTGTCGGTTGATTCTTGTTCATTGTTGGTAGATATTGATGTGCGTCTTAGATCTTTATGTTGATATCGCAGTTGTATGTGTCATGATTCATCATCATGTGGTGATGAAGAGTATAATGTCTTGTTACCCTTGTACACACACAAAAAAAATAAAAATAAATAAATAAATAAAATTTGCACTTGTTATAAGAGGTTTTCGTCGTAACAAGGAGGTTTGTTACATATGGTAGCAGAGCAGGTTCAACCAACAACTTGGGATCGCTACAAATATCATTGACATGATTGGACTATACTGTTGCTAATTGAGTTGATTGTGGACATGCAGGTAATCATGGTTAGAGGACATCGCGGAGGCAGATGATGGGGTGCAGGGGGAGGAGGTGCGACACCTCTAGTAGCATACACACCGGAGGGGTCTAACACCCAGGGAGATGAGCAGGTTATCGGATAGGAGAAGATAGAAATTGGTGATGTTGTTGGGATGATAATATCTTTCCAGTGCATGCCTGAGGCTCTGATCAGTCGTTTGGACAGAGATGAGGCTAGAGCACTAGCACCCGCTGAGGTTCCACCACGCGCACCGGCCGTTACGGGTAGCATACACTGTGAAGTCGAGAAGGTCAAATTTCCTGAGATATTTGGTGCCCCATATGGTGCCACTGCCGAGGCATGGTTGGAGAACATGGAAATGTGCTTCGCACTTCGCGATTATACCTCCAACATGATGGTCGGCATGGTGGTCTTTCAACTGAAGGGGATCACTCTTCTATGGTGGAAGACGCTCCTACCATAGGTGAAGATGGTCGTCGAAGATGTGTCATGGGAACTATTCGAGGAACGATTTTGAGAGAGGTACCTTTCAGAGGAATTCATTGAGCATTAGCTCAATGAGTTCAACACCTTATGACAGGGAGGTCGTATGGTGCCCAAGTACGAGGCACATTTTATGGGGTTTCTCTGGTATGCTTCGCACATTAACACTAAGAAACTTAAGGTCAACAGGTTCGTATTCGGACTTAACAACAACCTGGGTGCAAAGGTTAGGATTTTGATACCTCAAACCTTGCATGATGTTTTCCAGAAGGCCCTCATAGTTGAGGAGGAGCTTATTAATGGGGGTCAGACCAGGACTCCAGCGAGACTAGTAGGGTAGGTCCCATCTGTAACACAGCAGCACCAGACACCAGTGAGACATACGCGAGGATATCATGGCTTCCAGAGGGGATCCACTTTCACTACACCCCGGCGACCACTGCCTCAGCAGCGGACACCTTATAGGGGACCACAGCATCGCCCATAGCAGCAACAGTTTAGACCTTTTCATCAGAACAGATCAGGGTTCCAAGCCAGTGGGATGTCATCTTCTACTTTGGGTACCATGACTACCGGGAAGAAGGGGTGTTGGATGTGTGGGGAGCCACACTACCGACGTGACTGTCTTGTGGAGAGGACCCGAGCATTCAGATCAGCAGGACCCACTACCATGGGAGATATGGGCAAGGCCCATCGGATTCATGCAGTGGTGAATAACCACCAGACAGAGCACCATTCGACTATGATCAAGACGATAGGTTATGTCACTGACCAGACCCTTAGTATTTTGATAGATCTCGGTGCTACAGAGAGTTTCATTTCTGGTGCAGTGCTAAAAAGGATTAAGGTAAAGGCAGTCGAACAGGATGAGTTTACCTTCGTAGAGATGGCTTCGGGAGCCAAACAGAAGGTTGGAGGAAAGGTTACGGGCTGTGCCCTTAACCTGGGAGAGTTTGTCACAAAGGCCAACCTATACGTCATGATCCTAGGATCTTATCATGTCGTGATTGGTATGGATTGGTTGGAATCGCATGAGGTGATATGCAACTGTAAGACAAAATGGTTGAGCTTGGTCATTGACAAGGGACAGATACGTGTGATTATAGGATGGAACAAGGGAGTTTCCCTGAGGTTCATCTCTTCCTTACAGCTACAGAAGAGTATGTGCAATTGGTGCAAGCTTTATGTGATCCTTGCGTTAAACGAGAAGGGAGTAGCAGAAGGTCTAGAACACCTTTCGGTGGTGAGAGAGTTTGCATACGTATTTCCAGAGGAGTTACTTGGGATACCGCTAGAAACGGAATTGGATTTTACCATAGACCTGAAAGCAGGGACTGAACTAATAGCAAGAATGCCTTATCGAATGTCGAAACCAAAGTTCCAAGAGTTGAAAATGCAACTGAAGGAGTTGTTGGACCTGGGACTGATATGACCTAGTGTGTCACCGTGCGGTGCACTGGTTATTTTCATATGAAAGAAGGATGGATCGTGGAGGCTTTACATCGACTACCAACAACTAAACAAGGCCATGATCAAGAATCAGTATCCCTTGCCGAGAATTGATGATCTGTTAGATCAAATGAAGGATACGATGGTGTTCTCCAAGATTGATTTGTGATCATGGTATCACCAGTTGTAGATCAAGGAGGATGACATCTCTAAGACTGCCTTTAAGATGAGGTTTTGACATTATGAATTTACTATTTTATCGTTTGGACTAACAAACGCCCCAGGGGTATTTATGATTTTGATGAATGGGGTGTTCCACGAGTACTTGGACAAGTTCATCCAATTATTCATTGACGATATTTTGATCTACTCTCATACGATGAAGGAGTGTGACGAGCACTTTTACTTGGTACTACAGTGTCTGCGAGAGCACAAATTATATGGGAAGTTGTCCAAATGCTCTTTTTATCAATCGAGGATTCACTACTTAGGGCATGTCATCTCCGGAGAAGGTATCACCATGGATCTATACAAGGTCGAGGCTATTATGGAATGGCCTATGTCGATGAATACCATGTAAGTGCGTAGCTTTATGGTTTTAGTAGGATACTATCAATGGTTTATCGAGGATTTTTGAAGATAGAAAATCTGATCACAGAATTGTAGAAGAAAAACAAGAAGTTTGTTTGGATCGAGAAATGCACGGAAGCCTTTCGAAGGCTTAATGAGTTATTGACGACAACATCGATACTAAATGTCCCTGACATGGATGCAGACTTCTTGGTATGCACATACGCATCCAAGGAAGGCTTAGGCAGAGTCTTGATGCAAGACAGGCGAGTGATTGCTTACATTTTGAGGAAACTTAGAAGGCATGAGGAGAACTACGCGATGCACAATTTGGAGTTATTAGCCAT
>JASDQU010095361.1:0-12560 GCA_032191745.1 Picea mariana | reverse complement strand
TTCTCTATCCCCCTCTCTTTTTACATTATTCCTCAATATCTCTATCTCACTCTCAGTCTCTCTTTTAATCTTTTTAGCTCTTTCCCTCCCTTCATTTATCTCCCTCCCTCCCCCTCTCTTGATTTAATTTACTCCTATCTCCCCATCACTATGTATCCCCCTCAATTTCTCACTCATTGTATCTCCATCCCACTCTCTCCTGTACTCTCCCCAAATTTATCTATTTATGTTTCTCTACCCCCCATTCCCTCTATCTCTTCCCTTCCTCTCACACTCAATATCACTCTCTTTACCCCTTCCTCCCTCCATCCCTATATCTCCCCCTCCCTCCCACTATCTCTTAGCTCTCTCTCTCTCATACATCTACCCCTCCCCACTATCTCTTCCCCCTTCCTCTCACTCTCTCTCTACCCCCCTCCTCCCTCTATCTCTTCCCCTCCCTCCCACTATCTCGCCTCTCTTTATCTCCTACATATACCACCTCTTTCTCTCCCTGATTGTTGTTAGTCTCACTCTCACTCTCTCTTTTGCCCTCTTTATCTATCCCTCCTTACCTCCTTATCTTTTCCCCTATTTCTATCTCCCTCTCTCTCTATCCATCTAAAGGCGAGGCACCCTAAATCAAATAAAAGATATGTGCAGCAGATACATGTGGCCTCGCCTATAAGGTGAGTGTTAATTTTTTCTTCTTCTTCCAATGGAGTACTTATATGAGTACTTATATGAACATGACCATGACCTAGACCATGAACTAGACCCCCTTATCTCCATCTAAGCCTACACATAACCTATACTCTATCCTTAACTCCCTCCACACACAAGACATAAGTGCAGTATGCCTATACCTCTGGTTTAATAATGATATTTTATGGATATATTGTTTAATAATTATTTCACATGTTTTAATAATGATTATGGTACGTTGATTCTGTTTTTTTATTTTAATATAAGTGTTGAAACATGTATATTGTTTCCAAACTTAAGACTAAAGGAAGTTTTTGTTTTCAATTTTTTTTATTCTGGTGCCTCCTTTTTATTTAACAAATCAAATTATATGAAGACTTACATAAAAAATTAGGGCTTCGACATTTCACAAAATCCAAAGGGTCAACATTGAGCCTCTTCCCCGATCCCTGAATTCATGAAAGATTTAAAAGCTAAGCTATGTTTATTCAAAACTATAGGAATGTTTAATGTTAATAAATCTCACCACGATTTCACGATTCATGAGTTCTCAAATTCTACGAACACCGAGGTCATGATACCCAAAACTCCGAAAACTTATGATCTATATGATCTAATTACATATAATTATGAGTTAAAATATGCTTAGAAGTTAAATAAATACCATCGTGATTTTGCGATTCGGGATTTCTTACATCCAGTGTTATCAAATTCTCGATACACAAACTCACGAAAAGTAAATTTAAAAGAAATTAAACCAAGTTAGTAAGAATAATTAAAAACATTTAACGATAATTTAGGCTTATCGTATTTTCTCTTTCAGGAATCTCAACTCAAATGACAATTCAAAATCCCGATGTGTAACTCACGAAATCCCTTTTAATCAAGAATAATTAAATTTTAAGAATACTTAATATAATGTTAATCAGTCGCATTTTCAGGAAATCAGAGAATTATCACTCAACACACTTAAAAAACCCTGAAACTTGAATTCCCGAAAGTATTAAGTGCTTAAGTATGAATAACTTAACATCAAAACAAAGGTTAATGATGTAAAGTGGCTTTTGCATTTTCTCTCTTCGTGATTTTTCAAAGACATTTTATTCAAACTCTCGGTCTCGAATTGCCGATATTGGGTAGCATTTATTATATATTAATTAAGTATCTTATAGTGTAAGATGCATATATCCACTTGTACTCCCCTCATTAAGGTGAATGAATTTATCGCCCGTAGAAGCACAATCTAATTAAGGCAGGCTAAATCCAAATAAAGGTTTCTAATTGAAATTTCTTTCTCACTTTTAGCAAATTAGCAAGGTGTATCCAAAGAAAACTTACACCTTTTCCTTTATAACAGGTACTCATTTTATCACAGGCATCATGGCACCCGGGAAAACTTTGAATAAGAGTGAGGAGGTTGGTGAAGGGTCAAATCCGAACTCAGACATTCTATCCAATACCACACCACATGCTATAGACTCTATCAGGTCCTGGATGCAGATTTTCAAAAACTTGGAGCGCGAGGTTAGGGATTGCCTAGATGATTTTGGAGATGATAGGACTAAAAATAAACTCAAAGCATAGGATGAGCTCCATAAAATAGCTACACAGACAAAGCTCATGCCATACAATGACATGATAAACTAGGCTCTAATGAACACTGATGTGAAGACTAGGAGCATCCTAAATCATCAGAAAGTCATCGTCGTCTCTTTCAGTCCAGAACACATTCAAGTAATGTACAAGATATATCATGTTCCTAAATATATTTACAATGTCGAATTCATAGGAGATTTTCAATGAAAGGAATGCACAGAGCCTGATTAGACCTATCCAGATATAATTAAAACATGGTGGGGAGTTACAACAAAATTTAGAGATGACTCCCATTGCATTTATGCCACCGCATTGTTTAATGAATATATAGTCTATATCACTATGATTTTATGTATATTATTTGGGAGGAAAATCCCTACCCCTTTCCTGGCAGAATGGGTACCAATTATACACGAAGTAGTCGAGGGTTTCAATTTTAATAGGGATAAGATTCTATCATATAACCTAACTAAGGAGAGTATTGAGTACCAAATGGCAAAGTCAAAAGGCCAACCTGCATTGTTTATATGTCTACATATGTCATGGATGATGTCTGTTATATGACTCCTTTTCCATTGATGAATTGGAGTTGGAACCCAACCTGCGCAGAACCCATCCACGTATATCACTCTAAACTATGGGAAGAAAAAGTGAAAGATTTATTTTATGAAGTTTGTCACTATGTAGTGATTCCTATGCATCAAATATTGTATGTTTGTCCACCCACACGGATTTCAGAGGAAATCATGTGAAACCTCAAGATAGTTGCAGATTGGTTTATCAAAGAAAGTTTCTCTTATGTCAGAGTCTTTGGATGTTCAATTCCACCTCATACTCTCCCTAAATTTCTCCCTCATAGACTGGTGTGTAGAGAATTAGCTCACCAAATAATAACCAGGGGTATCAGTAAAGAGTTGAAGGCAGTTCAAAGGAAATTCTAGTGAATTGTTCCTGTACATATTGGTAGGTTTTCACTACTAAATTTTGGCCATTCCAAGGTAGAAGCTGCAACATTAGAGGACATTAAACTGATAGATGTTGAACTCAAAAAGCATGATCCATAACAAATTGTGGGAAATCATATAGCTCATTGCAATATGAAAACATATGAGCATGAAGACTCCCCTTATGATGACATATTTAAAGGAATCAAAGCCTATGAGGAGATTTTAGATAGATTACAAGTGTTACCCCCTGACCTACATGCCATCTTCCTTTCTTTTCAAAAGCACAGATGGGCTGGGTTGCCCAAGCTACCTCAGGGAGAATCAACCACCCCTCCTTCAGAACAAGAAAGTATACCTCCAGGTGTTAAAACAAAATCTTTGGATAAAGGGGCCACAGAGGAAAATGCAAAGAATCCTGAAATGTCTTCACAAAGATCAGAAACTTTGTTGATAGAACATCCAGGGCCTAAAATAGATTCTAAGTCTGAGACACGTTTAAAACCAAATCAAATGGGTTCTCCTTTATCATCTACTATTCCTTATGATACCCCCAAAAGAACAGAAGGAGAAACATTCATAGAGTTAGACAGTCCAATTACAACATTGACTCCTTTACAGTCAAGTTTTGGGACTCCCCATATCGAAGCTATATACTTAAGTGATCTCACCCCAATATCCATCGAAGAAATACCGCTCACTGATTACTTTTTTAGTAAGAAAAGAGGAGTGGTGGTAAAGAAAGAGATGCACCTGAGAGAAGGTGCAATGGTAAAAAAGCACAGAGTACTTGTGGATGGAGAATATCTAGAAGAATAGGACTTTGCTATAGAGGTAGAAGGCTCTATGGGAGCTTTGGAAACAACCAACTTATTCTCAGTCGATAATATGAAATCAAGTTTGCAGTAGAAAAATCATATGATATCCCAGTTATAAAGTCAAATAAAGAATACAAAGAATTTTTTTAGAGATGAGATAAATAAAGAACTGGAATAGGCCAGAGCTGTTGACAAACAAGAGATTCAACTCCTCAAGTCTAGTTGAGATGAGATGTATAAGAATATTCAAGCAATTCAAGGACATGCCATTCAACAAGAGGAATTAGTAAAGCAGTTTCAAGATAAGTTGAGTTCTACTGAAAGCCAGGTGGTAGATTTGACAGTATCTTAAGCCCAGACACTAGAAGTGCACCGGAAGCTAGAGGTAGAACGACAAAGCCTGTTTTCTAAAGTAGAGATCATTCAAAACTGTTTTTGGGATGTAAGTAAATCATTGAAGAACATTGTTTTCAAATAAAAAGAGGCTACAACAACTTAGGCCTCTTTCCAAAAGGCAGTCATATTCTCGACTAAAAAAGAGGTACCAACAATGCCTAAATTAACTGTCGCTGAACAAATTAGGGGTGATATCATGTTGAAGGTATGGGAGGAAAATATATTTGAAAGTAAGAAAATAGACAAAGAGATAAAGGAAGAATGTGAAGAGACTTTTGACTTATTGATAAAAAATTGCTAGACATTGGAAAGGGCGATTGCCCTGGACTACTAGGACAGATCAATGTTACAAGACATCAACTGAACCTAAAAGAGAATTTGAATGAAACCCAAATTGAAATTTCACAATTAAAACAGGTTGATATTACCCTAGTAGATAGATGGCTAATAAAAACAAATTTAAAATTTCAATCAGTAAAGTTTGAAGATAAAATATTTGAAGAGAAGTTGTCGAAAATTCAGAGGAAGTTGTATTTGTTTGAAGCAAAGGATATGACAGAGCCTTGCAGAAGTTTAGTACATTTTCTTAGAAAGTGCGTTGAGTGTCTCACACCAAGTGAAGGGGATACTTCAAAAATATAATGAAGAAACATATTCATGCTCATTTTGTCAGAGCGACAAAGAAGTAAAATGTAATCAAGAGAAATGGTTTAAGTTGGTATTATGTAACCGTTAGCACCTAAGAGTTAGGAAAACACCAACCATCTAGGGTTGATGATTTTTTGTATAAAAAAATTTCAAAAGACTTAAAGAAGGCCTTTTCCTCGCGGATTGTAGCAGAGAAATCTCTCCTTTACAAGAATTAAGATAAATGCAAACTCGAGATTCCAATTTTTGTAAATCTTGAGTTATGTGTTCTTCTATCCTTTCATATTCCGCATCATTTCTTATATATCTTTGATGAGTTTTTAACTACAAATTAGTACAACATCTACTGTGGTTATAATTTTTATTTAGTTATCTGATTGTTTACAGTTTTTCCTTTGTGTTTGCTATCAACATATTCAAGACCAGTGAGTTAGTTAGATCACCACACTATATGCTTCATTAAAGGTTTCAAATTCATACTTCTTCTTCTGTTTCAGAGTGAGATTCTTCCATGTTGATGCCTCACTTTATTTAACATCTTTATGTTGTTTCTTTCATCACAGTCACTATTTTTGAAATTTCACTCAAGCACGGAAAACGACCTTCAAATTGTTATGCATTGATTCAACTTTAGGAATTTTTCTCATATAATCTAAAATAGAAAACAACAAATATTTTAACCTTATTTTCATCCATGACTGTACCTGTTACAATACAACCCAACATTGAGCCCGGTCTCACAGATCAGGCCATCATTGCTTTAAATTTATTTAATACTATCCTAGAAACTGCCACCACCCGGGTCGAACTCGAACATTCATGGGAAGCCATTGAACATGACATAAGCATTCAGGAATGATTGGAAGCTAGACAAAGACAACTCAGAAATCAGCCATAGCTTCTCTTCCTGAAGAACTGTTTCCCTCTTCATTTATCAAAAACCTTCTTCACTTTTTTTGGATGCCTAGACTTTATACTTCAAAGCCTTAATTATAAACTCTAGAACAACATATATTTGGCGTCATTGCAGGGGAACAAAGAGACAAAGTTATTTTTCCCTAGGAAAAACGATATTGACAATTGATTTCTTTGATAGTGAACAAAGACTGAATACTTTATAAGGCTATTTGCATCTTTCACTTGGCGAATCCATGATTAATAAACTGGCTTTTAAATGAAAGAATACTAGGAAAAATCTAGATAAGAAGCAGACTTCTCCTGTATCCGACCCAAAAAAAAATTTGAAATCAAGAACATACCTTAAAAAGGCTACTTCTTCAACAAGTAATATTTATCAACTTAAATGCACTCAGCCAAATACTAAGGATCTACTTGAAATTTTGAATACCCCGCTCTTTACAATTTCTTATAACTCCGAAGAATATACTGTATACCTTGACTCTACTCCTGTCGTTTCTCCCGTATACACACCCTGTGAATCTGAAGAAACTAGTCCCTTTTTTGCAAGTCCCTCTTTTTCAAGTTTCCTATCCCTTGACGACCAGTTTCTCGACACCGTCTCACCCTATCTAGACTCAACCAAAGGATTACGACACCCCTTTAAAATTCTTCCTTATAATCTCCAAGTTTCAACCGCTAAATTATTAATGGTTGTGGACAGAGGAGGTGGGGCTGCGGGTGGCGCCGCTGGTGGTGCTGGAGGAGGAGGAGCAGGTGGTCAAATACCACTCCCTAGAATATTTTCCAAAGTAGCATCTAGGTATTCTCCTTTGATCCTCCCATCCCCTCTCCATGATCTACCCAAAAATTGCATGAAAAATTTATCGAAATTCACAGGATAAGGGGATCTAACCGCAAACGAACACATTAACTTCTTTGATCAATTTGTTGACATTATTGGTATTGAACATGAGTATGTATATTCGAGACTCTTAGTTCAAACCTTTGAAGGAGAGGTGAGAACCTAGTTTCGAGGTCTAGCAGCGGGATCGATAGGATCATATGATGAGTTGGAAAATGCTTTTATTAGACAATGGGGAGAAAGGAAAGATCATCTATATTATCTAACCGACTTTGGGGCTCTGAGAAAGGAAATTTCAGAATCAGTTCTCGAGTTTACCCAATGGTTTAATAAATTCTATAATAAAATTCCAGCTGAGGTTAAACCTTCCCATCCTGCAGCGAAAGTAACTTTTGTTGGGGATTTTGACCTTGATTTCTCCCTGTTATTGAGAGAAAGAAGATCGGTAGACCTCACTAAAATGTAGGATGATGCTTTGGAAATTGATTCAAATATGATGGCATCAGGAAAGTTAAAAATAAAATTTGAAATGGGAAATAAGGAAACCAGATGGCACAAAGACCAGGGGGGCCCATCAGGATCTGGGAGGTCTTCTGAAGACAAAATAGATGACATGGAGAGAATAATTAAAGAATTGTCTAATAATATCTCAATAATGGAATTATACCAACCAAAGAATGATCATTTCCCTAGAAAGTATTTTAGAAGGAATCCTAACCCTCAAACACAACAAATACCAATTAAGAATGAGGACCAAAAGATTCAAACCCCCTTCAAAAATGAAAATTTTATAGAAGGAGAAGACATGCGAAATTTTGAGGAGTTAGAAGAAGACATAAATAATATCGTCGATGACTATCAACAACCTTATTTAACAAGACTAGATTATGAAAAATCCTTAAATACAAAAGATAGATATGAAAATAACAAGAACAACAATATTACAAAGGATTCAACTTATCAAGAAATCGATGACAATATAATGGTCGAACTTCACCAGAAGTACAATATAAGGCCTAGAAACAAAAATATCATGACCACCCCCATGAAAAAAATACTACCAAGAGGGGAAATAGACGAGGCGTCTTCAAAAGATGCTAAAAATAAGATTGTTAAAACCAATATTCCTGACATATAGCTTACCAAGAAAAAGCCAACAGAAACACTAGTCATCAACACAAGGAAAGCAGAGCTTTCTGTGGCTGAAACAAAAACCTCCCAAAAATATAAAACTAAAAATAAAGGGACAGAAGATCAAACCACGGAATTTGATAAAACAATGGGAAATTTTATTCTAGAAAATGAAATTAATAAAATCAAAATCCTTATACCTTTAGTCGAACTAGCAAAAAACCCTGTATATAAAAAACAGATTGCTAGATACTGAAATTCAGGCTGATGTGATAAACTTGGAAGATGATAAACCCAACATAATCTTTGGCCCACACTTCGAAGGTGCCCAAGATACCATTGCTCCCTTTTATATTACTTTAACTGTATATGATAGTCTGCTTCAGAATTGCATGTTAGATTCGGGAGCCTCTCACAATTTGATGCCCAAAATTATTATGGATAGACTGGATCTTTAAATTACTCGACCATATAGAGACTTGTACTCTTTCGATTCGAGAAAATTAAAGTGTGTAGGTATGATACAAGATTTAGTCGTTAATCTAGATCAAGTTCCTGCTAAAATCATTTTGATGGATGTAGTTGTTGCGGATGTACCTCCAAAGTATGGCATGTTCTTATCTAAGTCTTGGGGTGTTAAGCTTGGTGGATCCCTCCAACTGGATATGAAATATGCCACAATCCCAATTTTTGGAGGACAATTCACATGTTTGTACAGAGAAACAAGGTTGGCATTTACGGTAAGTGATCCACTGAAACCAAATAACTATCCTATTTATATTGTTGATCAAGATATAGGAAATTGTGTTCTATCCATTGATGATGACTTAGAAGAATGTACAAAAAAAAATTGTATAGACAAAGAAAAAATAGATAAATCAAATAAAGATGTATATAACACTAGGATTTGGAAAATGTATTTTGATGGTGCTTCGTCTTGTAAAGGAGCAGGAGATGGAGTGTTATTTGTGGCACCTGATGGTGAATTTGTGATTCATTTTTCTTACAGGTTACAGTGGGACATAGATTATGCTAACAATGTATGTGAATGCGAACCCTTGGTCTTGGGATTAGAATCTGCTAGAAATTAAAAATTAAGAATTTAGAGGTCTATGGCGATGTTGAACTAATCGTAAAACAAGTTAATCGTCAGTACCAGGCCAAACACCCAAGGTTGATATCCTATAGGAATTGTTCCTGGGATGTAATCAAGAATTTCTTCTCCTCGGTTAAGGTGCATTACATTCCTAGAACCGAGAATCAACAAGAAGATTCTTTGGCCAAAGCGGCTTCAACATTTGTGCCCCCAACTATTTTCAAACTTAAATACCATATAGAGATGAGGCATAGACCTTCCATACCGAATAACATACAAAATTGGAAAGTTTTTTAGGATGATGAACAAATCAGGAAACTCTTAGAAATGGTAGATGACTTCGCCGAAACACATACCGACCAAGAAAACCAAAATGATCCCACTTGGCTTATGCAGGAAGGGGAAGACCCTCAAGAATTTCAAAATAAATTTGTTAATCATCGAATTATTATTCTAAAAAATAATCAGATCCCCAAAGGTCTGATCCCCTTAGAGAGGTTATTTAACCATGATGACATTCCTTTGAAATTCACCTTACAACCTCAGTCGGACAAAGTTGAAGATTGTGACATATGCAGTAAAGAAGATCCTAGGTTGGTAAAATTATCTAAGTATCTTCCCCCTGAAACAAAAAGTAAATATACTGAGTTGTTTAGACAATATAAAGATGTTTTTTCTTGGTCCTATGATGAATTGAGAACTTATGACACTACTATAATGGAACATAAAATTCCTCTGAAACAAGGTGTCAAACCTTTTAGGAAGAAACTTAGACAGATTAACCCTATATTACTGCCTGTGATAGAGAAAGAAGTCAAGAAACTTCTGGATGCCAAGATTATTTTCCCACTAAGATACTCTGAGTGGGTATCTAATTTAGTCCTAGTAAGGAAGAAAAATGGTGAAATCGGACTGTGTGTAGATTTTATAAACCTGAACCGATCATCACTTAAAGACAATTACCCATTGCCTAAGATGGATCACGTTTTACAGAAAGTAGTTGGAGCTAACAAAATTTCTATGATTGATGGCTTTTCAGGCTACAATAAAATTGCAGTACATCAAGATGATAAATAAAAAGATGCATTCACTGCTCCTTGGGGTACCATTATGTATGACAAAATGCCTTTCGGTTTAACGAATGCAGGAGAAACCTTCCAACGAGCTATGGACATCACTTTTGTTGGTGAAAGAGATAATTTTGTTGTTATTTACCTTGATGATCTAACTGTTTTTTCTAAATCTGATGCAGAACATCTAACACACCTCAAGCAAACTTTCAAAAAATGTCGGAAATTTGGTTTTTCACTGAATCCCAAGAAATATCATTTCACAATGCAAGAAGGTAAACTCTTGGGCCATATAGTGTCTAGAGATGGAATCAAGATCGACCTGAAAAGGATCGAAGCAATAGATACTATAAATATTCCTAGAAAAGTAAAAGAAATTCAATCCTTTTTAGGAAAAAAAAATTTCTTGAGAAGATTTATCCCAAACTTTGTTGAAATCATAAAAATGATTACATATATGCTTAATAATGATAGTGAGGTTAAGTGGAATACTGAAGCCAAAGCATCATTCCAACATATCAAAAGGGTTATAAGTGAAGCTCCAATGATGGAAATCCCACACTATACAAAGGAGTTTTTGATTTTTTCTTTCGCCTCTGAACACACTATCATAGCCATACTGTTACAAAAAAATGATGAAGGTTTTGAGCAACCAATTGCATTTTTTAGTAAAAGTATCAGAGATGTTGAGATAAAATACGACATATTGGAAAAACAAGGTTATGTAATGGTGAAAGCTCTCAAAGCTTTCAGAACTTACGTGATGCATTCAAAGATCATTGCTTATGTGCCTACCAGTTGTGTTAAGGATATACTGGTTCAACCCGACAGTGATGGAAGGAGAGGCAGATGGTTAGCCAAAAATCAAGAGTTTGACCTGGAAGTGAAACTAACTAAACTTATTAAAGGTCAGGGTTTAGCTAAATTGTTGGCCGAATCAAACTTGAAAGCACTTGGAATAAATCATCTGCAAGAGAATGAAAGATTTTTAGAGATAAACGAACTCGATGTCACTATGCACACAATTGAAATTCTACCAAAATTTTCTTCTTCATTTTGGTACCATGATATTTTTATTTACTGACCCTTCAGTGCCCTAGTGAACTAACCCCATATAAAGCTAGACATTGAATTTACACACTGTAAAATATTGTATTATATATGGTAAATTATATTGGAAATATCCCTTGGGTTTCTTGTTGAGTTGCTTAGTAGAATCTGAAACCGAAAAGGTTATAGAGGAGTTCAACAAGGAGTCTGCAGAGGACACCATGCTTGGAGAGAAATGACTTATAAAATCCTAAGAGATGGGTATTACTGGCCGAAATTATTCACTAATGTAAACACTAAAGTATGAACTTGTAATCCCTATCAGTTATTTACAGGCAAGCAGAAAGTCCTGGCATTACCTTTAGTGCTAGTTAAAACTGAAGCTCCATTTCAACAATGGGGTCTTTATTTTATTGGAGAAATTCATCCACACTCGAGTGCTCAACACAAATGGATTCTGATCGCAACATACTATTTCACTAAATGGGTGGAATCTATTCCTATGAGAAACACAACTGATGTAGTAGTAATCAATTTTTTGGAGGAGAATATCCTATCAAGGTTTAGCTTCCCTCGAAAAATAGTGACTAATAATGCTCAGGCATTCAAGTCCATGGCCATGATAAGCTTTTTCCAAAAATATAATATCATGCTAGGACACTCCATGACCTATTATCCACATGGAAATGGATTAGCTGAGTCATCTAACAAAATCCTGATCACTATATTAAGAAAGTACTGACTGAAAATAAGAAAGCATGGCATGTGCATTTAAAGTATGCTTTATAGGCTAACAGGATAGGCACAAAACGGTCAATCAGAATGTCTCCATTTCAGATGGTATATTGTATTGACGTCATTTTACCAATAAATCTAGCACTACCAGTAATGAAACTCTGGCAAGACTCACAAGAAGAACCAAATGACATTACCAGGAGGATAAATCAGTTGATTGAAGTTCAACAAAATAGGGCAGAAGTAGATGAAAAGATACAAAAGTATCAAGATAATATGAAAGCATTATTTGACCGAAAAGATAAATATATGGAATTTCTCCCTGATGATTTGGTTCTAAAATGGGAAGCCAGAAAAGAGGATGCTGGGAAACATGGTAAGTTTGATCAGATCTGGTGCAGACCATATAAAATTACAGCCTCTAAGGGAAAGAATGCATTTTTATTAGAAAACCTCGACGGCAAGATTCTTACTGCCCCTGTCAATGGGTGGTACCTTAAGCATTTCATGCAGTAATATGTTTCTAAACTCTCATTGTAAATACCGCTTTGTTTTCATGTTTTATTTATAGTTACCTTTCTTTCGGTAAGTATTTATTTTTACTGTAAATATAAAAGGTTAGCTTAAAAC
>JASDQU010095360.1:0-19593 GCA_032191745.1 Picea mariana | reverse complement strand
GATTTCCCGAGCCAACACTTATCTTCAAGGGAGAATATTGCAGAGAATTATTAAAGAAGCATGACAATGGGTTAGACCTCTTACCGAAGTTCCTGGAGAACCCAACGGTCATCCACGAAGACATCACGAGATTGCAGGTTAGTTCATTCAAAAATCCTTTTCGGGAAATTCCCTGGATTTTCATGAGGATAACAGGACAAGAAACTAAAGCCAACATTTCCCACATGATTCTTTACATTTTATACTTCATGGTCAAGAAACATGCCATCCTTGATTGGGGAAAGTTGATTTCCATTGAAATCTCTTCCCAATTGTCACAATACAAGAAGGAAAATAAATTATTTATGTCATCTTATTTTGTTTTCGCGATAACACATTGCTGTCAGTTTCTGAGATTATCTGTGTAAGATGGTAGACCGTGAATTCGACCCAATAACCTTCTTGTATCAGACATTATGGAGGAACAGAGCCTCTGATCATTTTTATGAAGTTTTTAATGATTTTGTCTCAGTTTTTAAAGACTTTGTGTTTGGAAAGGACACTCCCCAGATGTATGACCAGGTAAGTAATTTCCTGGAGAGGAAGGGGACACTGGAACAAATGAAGAATTACAATGTCATAAGGATTTTTGGTTCCAAGGAAAATACTTCCTTCCTCCCATACCACATATCTGACGAAATGTTTGTTGATAAAATAGCAAGGCAGTACAACTATTGGTTGCATTTTTTTCATGAAAAGAGAAAAAAACAATTCATACCTCTTCCTTGGAAAGTTGGGGACTTCATATTCAGAAATATGAACAAGATTGATGAATTTGTAGGCCATTCCCACAGCCTGAATCTAACATATGTTTAAAAGGTAAAAGGGTTCGACCCTAGCGGGATTTTTGTTGAACATCTATTGGCAATTGGCTTCAACAATTATTTTATCAATACTATTATGAATGAAGATGGAGATAATGACACAAACACTCCTACTCCTAATACGGGTGATCTGGAAACAATACTCAACACCAATGAGTCATACAAACAAAAAGGAAAAGGTCCCAGCGAGAAGAGTGCCCAATCCCCAACTATCACTCCAAAGAGTACAACATCTCGAAGCAGTGCTCCAACGACCCACCAAATTAAGGAAGTGACCCACAATTCTTCAGGTGGAGGAGGAGATAAAAATCCTTCTTCAGGAAAAATAGAAAGTTCCCATAAACTTCCCTTGACGAAGAAAAGAAAAAACATTGTGCAAGAGGAGGAGGGACCTCAAGGCAAAAGCGACATCTGCGACCTCTCCTTCGAAGATATGGAACTCGAGATTGACATCGAAAAAGTGTTCCCCAACGTTGATCAACCAGAGGACACGGCTCAACCAAATCCTATGATGGAAATAATTGAGAACGAGACCTTCAATGAAGAAGAGTCTTTTTGTATTTCAGAGCATTGTTTTTTACAGCGAATCCAAAATTTTAATTATTGAGAAAAGAGATGTAAAGAATAAAAAGGGGAAATCTCATTCAGAGATTAACCTACAGAACATGCGACCTTCCCAAATTTCCTAATTTCACTGAGCAACTAGAGATGCTCTAGATGATTCTATCAGAGGCCTTGAAGCAGAGAATGCCATGTTAAATCAAAGAATCAAAGAATTGGAGGAAGCTTTAATTCTTGTTCCAGTATTTGCTAGTCCTTTAGCAATGATCGAGCCTACCACACCTGCAGCAAAATTGAAAGGATCTGCAAGCCTGCTCACATCAGCCAGGGGCTATATGTAGAAGAACATTAAGAAAAGAATGGAAGTAATTGCATAGGCTTTGTAGATGTCAAAGAGAATGGTCTCTTTTGGAACAAGGGCACATTCCTTCCATGAATATTTGCAGGAAGATTTGAAAAACGAAGAAGCTTTTTACCTCAACGCGGTTGTACTTTTTGGTTTTAAAGTTACCAATATGACAGAGCTAAGAAGAATAGAGGAGGATATCCCTTCTCCGAACCGGAAAAAACAACTAAACAAATGCTGGAAGGAAAAGGTTAAGAACTTAAATATTATTGTCCAAGCATGCAGCCAAGCCATAACTAGAAGAGAACAATTATTCAAAAGGTTGACTGAGATAGACCTAGATGGGAGAACCAATGAGGTCCAAGACCCTAAATTGATTCTCAACTGTTGTTCCTAACCAAGCAAGCCTTTGACGAACATTTGATATCTTCAAAGGGTTATCATTTGAAAAATTCTATGGCATTCTTGAGTATAGTGAAGATGACGTGGAGAACTGGCAAGTGGATTACTCAGTGAGAAATCAAGATATTGAAGAATCTTTGCGGAATATTTCCATTGATCTAAAGGACTTGGAGGGAGATCTTTTCAATATAAAAATCCGGCATGAAATCAACGTGGCACCGATGAGAAGCTACATCAGGGAGTGGTTTAAAAAGGTTGTTGACAAACTTACCGATGAAGGGAAAAAGGCAATTGAGACGGTTCCTATAATCATCGATGAAATCCATAAAAGGACATCAGCAAGAAAGTAACACGGGGGAGAGATACCATCATAGTAAGTTCATATTGATCACATCCTTCTTTCTTTATCAAGTCCTTCATCCAGTTATTCGACCTCTTTAAATAGAAAGGTTTAACCGAAGACTCATAATTTCCTTTTTCTTCTTACCAGGTCTTGCTTTCTTCCACCGCCCACTTTCATTTTTCTACAAACTTCATTATTGTACATATTTGCTTTATGGTCTACGAGAGACCTAATCCCAGTATTTATGACAAACACATTTTAATTTCGAAGAATATGTATTAAACTATATATTTTTTAGAAATTCCAAGAGAGTTATTTTGGGAACAATCTCAACTGTACTTTGTAGCCTAGTTTTCTGAATATAAAGTATTTTAGGTTGATCTAGAATTATCTTTATTTGAGTTTCCCATGTATCACTCTGTTAAAGTTCCCTTATGCATGTGAACCATTTTCTTTTATTTTTATGTGATCATAAATCTTTATCCCAACTATGATGGATGTGAGGAATTTTTTCTTATTTTCTTTATATGTGTGAATGTGTGTGGTTCCTGGTCCATTCTCAGGAACGTTATTTAAAAGAAAATAAAAACATTTTTCTATATTTTTTCATCTTAATTTCGCTTTTAATACCACGACGGACTTATGTAAAAGTCCCACATTCTGAGGACCTAGAGTCCCACGAAAATCATAATAGAGGAGTACCACCTCTATAAAAATGCAGGGGGATTTGTATCCTCGTGAGGTTGTCTTTTCGGTCTTAACGGAATCAAGGGTCAACACCTTCCCATTAACAACATGCCTTAATACATGGTTCAACCAATTGAGGGTGGCTCAACCACTAGCCATGGTAGTGTTTGGTATTCTTGAGGGACTCAATTGGATTTGAACTTGTGACCTTTGGCCTCCCCATTAACAACATGTCATGAGTAGATGGTTTAACCAGTTGATAATATTTGGATAGAGGGTGGCTCAATCAAGAACAACAACATTGTTATGGGCATGAACTATGCTTGATTGTCTCTCTCAAGGAGTTGATCAACTTAATTTTTTGTTGAAAAAATAATTTTATATATCTTGGTGGATTGAGAACAACATTATAATCAAGGATTGCAATTTAATTATAATCGAAGACTATAAGTTCAAGAAAGCGAAATTACACTTCTACCAATACATCACCACCTTTAGGAACCCTCAATTGAATGAGACAAAACCCAAAGAGGATAACACCCAGGTCTCTGAGTTGGACAAACCCCACACCTTTATGAGTCAAGGAAACTGCACTTGGGAATGAAACCAATCTTCATAAGTTAAATACCACTACTAGAAAAAATTTGGTTCTCAATTTTCAAATAACATCGGAGTAAGGGACAAGATCTCTTGTTTAGTATGTATGCACGAGTTCTCCTGACTGTGACATCAGTGTGATGATGAGGAGCTTCTAGAACATGGGTTAGATATGTTGTAGCAAGAGGTTATGTTTAGATAAAAATTCACATGTTCACCTTCATCTATATTGGATTGGATTGAGTAAAAAAGGAGGGAACATACCTAAGAAATGGAACATGATTGGAGAATAGGTGAAATGCCATTTCAAGTATCAAAATGACTACTTCACCCAATCCTATAACTAGAAGGGATGTTGGAACTGGAATTGCTCATGCCGCAATTCTTCATCACTTTTATTTTTATAAGCATAATCTTATCATTTTAATTAAAAAAACACATTCGAAAAAGGATCGGAATGAATGACACTTGTCCTCATAAAGGTAAGAGGTTTATGCAAGGTTTACACATGCAGTCTCACCCTGTCCTCGAGGTTGTAAGTAATGTTTTTTCTTGTACCCAATGCCTCGACTCTCCACTATAAGATGCCTATTGTAAGAGATCAATTAATTTCATCGATCAACTATAATATGGCCATTGTAGGAGAGGAATGAATTTTCTCCATCTATCCCATGGTCACAAGGGTATATCAAGAAACAGAAAGAGTGACATCAGTTTCCCTTCTCTTTATCCATCTGTAACCACATAATTTTGTTTCATTTTTCTACAAGATTGAATAACCTTAGGATTTCAACGAAGGGACGATGCCTTTAATGGATTATGGCCAAACCCGACTATAACACTTGTTCATTATTTTCCTTCCAAACCTTCGATTTTGTATATGATAATCAATCCCTTCTTAAGCCTTCCCCATAGCTAATTCTCATTATTTTCTAATTTATAAAGGGGGTACCAGTGGCCTTATCCACGTCATGGTGGGAAAAAAAGGAAGTTTGAACTTTTGATTTTAAATATACGGTTAATATTTCCCAACACCCCTCATCATCTTATGCACTCCTTCTTCTCTTCTTTGTTGGTCATGGATTTCCTCCAAAATGCGACATTTTTCCACACGACATCTTGAGGTCACTCTGAAATGTCCACATGGACTTTTCACAAATTGGTTATTTTTGACAAATGAGATGGTAGTGTGTCCACATGGGAAGAGAATATAAATACTCTATTATATCACTCTCACCTCATACCCCTCTCTCCCTCCATGGTAACATAGAGAGACTTTGTAAAAGAAAGGGTAGTTGAAACAAACATGGGGAAGTATAATAGTGCAATTGATGATGCCTACACTCAATTTGAGTACCGATGTTCGAGTGGATGGCATGGTCGACTCATATATACTCAAGGATGCCAGCAAGCGTGTGACCAAAATCATTGGCAAGCCTAAATCAGTAAGAACCCTTATGTGTTGTATTTCATCCATGTAATGTAGTTGAATGCACTTAACAATGCAATGATTAGTGGGCATCGTTGCGTGTGACATGTCTATTAGCGTTGTATTAAGTTTCTTGTGATAAGGATTACAAAGAGATAAGTAACATGAATGAATCTGAGTCATGATGAGCCTGATTATAAGAGTCATACATGTATGTTTGTGGCTTTAATAAAATGGGATTCTCCATGTCATTTATGCTTGTGGTTGCAGTGTGTGATGGTTTTACTAAAAGGGGGAGTCCCCATGTCATTTGGGGGTAGTGTAGAGCCAACATCATAGGTAGAGGTGGTGTCCGTTGGAGGACTTGCGTTAGGTGTGAATGGGAATTTGAGTGCAGTGATTGCAGACATTTTGGACTTTAAACTATCAGTGGACAAGTCACACTTTTATATCAAGTTGTATTATGCAGAGGTGCACTAAACACCTCTCCTTTACCTTCTTTCAAAGCTTTCAAGCACTACCCACTAACATGTGGAACATACTACTTAATATTAGAAAACTAAGGGTTTCAAATGGGTTTATATTTTAATTTAGTTGGATTTTGTATTAATTTTGTGAAAATAAAAATGGGAGCCGTTTTATATACAATAACATAATTTCATTTTGCTACAATACCAAATGTGCAATTATTTTGAGTTGAAAATTATATAATAACCTGGCTTATGGGAAAAAGTTTGTAAGATGCCCAAGCGTATTTCCCAAGGCACAATGAGAACATGGGTGTCTAATAAGCATGGAGTTACATTTGAGCCTTGAGATTCTCCAACTCAAAATCAAAATCATTTAATCTCTCATAGCTTAGGTATTTCTCACATTTATAATACATCCACACCCATATGCAACCATGGGAGAAGTTGTTTTCTAAAAGAATATATTCAAATACTATAATTCCTTTGCATCCACATTTGATCTTAGATCTTAGATACTTCTTCCATACCCTAAACACCCTCTCACGATGAAGGAAGTCAAATAGGGGCAGTGTTGCAGACAATTGTTCTACTTCTTTTATATGAACCCTAGAAAAGACATAATTTTTGCATCAAAAAATAGTCGCAATCTATACGGCATCAAGTAATGGTTTTTTTTCCAATGGATTAAAAATAATTTATTAAAACTCTGCACATTCAAGTTTTTCTCATCATCATTCAACTTCATTGGCATTGGAACTCTGTATGTTTTGGTTTCCTAAGTGAACAACTGACTATTATACAAAGTTTTTTTTATATAGTCACAACACATTATCCTTATAAGATGAACAAAGTATGCGCTAGACTCAAATTTTATTCATTTCATTGGTTTTTCTAGTTAATTTTATTTTTCTCGGCGACCATGTTTTCCCTACAAGGCTTCATCATTGAACCATGTCAACCAAGATTGTTTATTTTTGGGAAAAAACCCTTTGACCTCTTTTCACCACCTATACTATGGTTTGATTTTTGTTTTTTAAACTTAAAAGGAGTTTGATAACTATAAAGTGAAAACTACCTCCATGAAATATATAGTCTTTAAAAAAGACACAAAAGAAAGGTGAATAATAACAAACTAACCTATCATAATTTACAAAACAAAAAACTTTTACAATATATACACTTTGCATTTTATTCGGTGTTCCCTTCTCCCTTTGGGGTATGCTAGTAAATTTCATAACTTCATTCTACATCCAACAACATAATTCCTCAACCATACCTTTAATTGCAAAATTTCAATTTTTTAAACACATTAATAAAATCATTTCACAAAATTCTTTTCTCCTTCATAACCATATAAGTATCGCATTCTAGTTCAACCTAAACATAACAACAAATTGAAAGTCATGTGGTCGATTAAGAGAAATCATTTTTTCATGACAACATATATTTTCGTTTAAGCTAAAAACAAAATGAGAGGCCTTCAAGAGAAATCATTGTTTTCATGACAATGACATGTTGACATTCTACAGTTTGAAGTATTGCACACTTGCATCTCGGGCCAATACTGGATTTCGTTTTCAGAGGAAACTTTGCACAATTCCCTTTTTTTCATTTTGAAATTCTTAATTCAACTTTGTATGGAAAAGAATTTTATATATATATATATATATATATATATATAATTTTATTTTACGTATAAAGTTAAGTTTAGGTATATGTTTGATATTAAGTTATTTTTGTTTTGGGGATATTATTTAAAATTGAAAGAACTTTTTTAATTTGAAACCTTTCGGAGTAAGATTCAGAACTATTATTATTAATTCTTTCAAAATTATTATTAATTCTTTTGAGTAAGATTTAAAACTATTATTAATTGATTAAAAATTTGTTAGTTTAAATAATAAAAAAAATCTTAAATAAGTATACTAAATATATTACTAATAATAATAAATAATTAACCATTAATTTTTTTAATAAATTTTATACTTTCAATATATATAATTTTTTCAAGTATAAATCTAATAAAAATTCATATGAATTAGACACATGTCAAAATTGCACCATTATCTAGATGGAAATAATCTTCCCAGACATCGTCGAATGATCTCTTCGCTAGGTATATCGAACGGTGTGGGTATATATGTTATCAATTACTGGTAGAGAAGGTTAGATTTACGAGGATTGGATCAGATTAGAGTGTGATTATAATGTGTAAATACTTTAATAATGATTTGAAATCGGATCGACCCGTGATTGTAGCGCTGCAGTGCTTTCAACAATGTTTTTCTGGGGATATTCTGCTATAGTTCGAATATGACAGGAATTCCAATGGTTGTGATCGTTTGCCTCTGATTGATTGTAATTATCTCAACCTAGGAGTGGAGAGAGGAAAAGGAAGAACGTCAAAATGATGATATTTCCAAAAATATGAAGAAGATGTCATGAATGAATACGACATTAGCGGACACTGGTGCACTTCTTGATCTTGCCATCCTCCATTGTTTTTTTCTGTGAGGCAATTCAACATTTCTACAGATACGGGAAAGAGATTCAGCAAAAGCTTTGGTCGCGGTGGTATTTTGATTGGTTCTGACTCTGTCGGTGCTTCGCCGCCTCTTATTTCCCTGAAACCTGTCAATCTGCGAGGAATATCATAAAAATACTTTTATTATCATAAAAATCTATATATATACTCTCAAGAACAATAGGCTAGAACAATAGGTAGGTCTCCTAGGTGTATTTTCTCCTTATTCTAAATAATAAAATAAAAATAGACTTTTAGCTTAAAAAACCAATTCCTATTTTTATCAGAGAACCTTTATTTCTATTTCTTCGTTAAATCTTTAACTTCATTATTATTGAATATTAATACCATAATATCTTTTTTTGTTTTTTTTTTAAATAATATCTTTTTTATTTTTTTCTTAAATATTTAGTCATATTCAATAATAAGATAAGAAATTATTACATACTAATAATACAAATTTTTATATATTATAATTAAAATGATTGAAGATTATTAAACATGTAAAATACAAAATGAAATTTATTACAAATACAAAATAAGTTAGAATATTGTAATCTATCATCTTAATTTTTTAATTGAGTATTAAATACTTTTACTATAAATAAATAATATTTTAATTGAGTATTAAGTACTTTTATTATAAACAAATACCATAATACTATAAATAAATAGTAAATAAAAAATATTTTAATTGAGTATTAAGTACTTTTATTATAAACCAATACCATAAAAGTTATTTCAATTATTTTATATTTTTTTCATATTTTTGATATTTATTATTATATCTATTAAAGTTCTTAACAAAGCTTCAAAAGATCAAAGAAATCAAAGAGCTTGCAAAGAACAAATTATTATTTAAATGATAAAGTAAAGTGACAAAGTCAAGAAGTATTATTTAAATAATAAAGTGAAGTGACAAAATCAAAGAAGATTATTTAAATGATAAAGTGAGGTGACAAAGTCAAGGAGGAATATTTAAATGATAAAGTTATCGAGAAATTTCTAATTATGGAAAGTGGTTAACCCTAAAAATGAGCAAAATAGGTTAAGTGACCTAGAAATGGGTTAAGTGACCTAGAAATAGGTTAAGTGACCTAGAAGATGGAGAGTATAAATAAGAGGAAAGGCTCTCTCATTTTACATCACACTTGAGAATATTGAATATCTATAGGTGAATGGGGTAACCAAAGGATATCTAAGCTGAATTTCAGGGGGAAAGTGAAAAAAAGAGGGTCGGATTTCAAGGGAGGATAAATTATTTTGATGATGCTTTCTAAGGTATGTTATTTACAAGTCATCTCACTATTTTCACAATAACTTTTTTTATAGAATGATTCAGACCATGAGATTGATAGGCTATTGAGGAAACATATCCAAGTATCTGTGGTAGAAATTTCAGCTTGTGGGTCGTTGTATTTTGGTAGTTACACTCCGTGGAAAATAGGGTTTGTGATTAGTCCTGAAACTAGTCTAAAACAGGTGTTTCGGGTAAAAATGTCATAACTTCTTCATAACAGATCCAAATTTAGTAATCCAAACTGTGTTGGTTAGATTACAGTATGTAGTATGCTGTGTAACATTTTTAGATCGATTCAACAAATATTTTGTGCGGGGCACGCTCTACAAGGTCGCTCTCTAGAATAAGCCATAATTCAGCAAGGTAGCGTTAATTCATTTAGGTAAAGTAGAAAAATCTACTACTCTTACATGTATTACATGTTAATTCATTTAAGCAAGTATTAGTATCATTTCAATAATTAAAGTAAATATAAAGAGAAGATACAACTATTTAAAAAGCATCCCAATACCACACAAGCACATCCTTTGAGGGTTAGTGGTGGGTTGGTGAGGGTGTTCTTGGGGTACATTCAAGGCAACATGTACCCCTGAGGTTCAATGAATCCATTCTTGGAGTGAAAAAATTAACTAAAATAATGATTAAAATTTGGGGAAATCATGGATGGTGGGTATCAAAAATATTGTATGTGTGATAACATGGTGATGAAAAAGAGATGAACCACTAGGAAAATAAAATCATGTAGAACCATTGGAGTGTGGAAAATACCAATGCCAATAAGTATAATCAATTCATGTTAATCCCCCACATTGGCCAAGTGCTTACCATATGAAGTCATTTCCCTATTTAAGGAGGCTTAGTGTTGTGTGTTGTCCTAGAAGTCCACAATATGACTCAATAAGGAGTTGAAGTAGATATCATGGTAAGAACACTATGGGCATCTAGTTCATGCATTGAAATCTCAATTAGTGGAGAATTTTGTTATATCAAGTTGCAACTTTACAAAGGGATTATTGTCAACATAAAAATTGGCATAAGGTGATGAAGCAAAGAAAAATAATAGGCACCAAAGAAAATTATGCTAGAAAGAGGTTTTCTCTCCAACAATACCCACAATCTAACATGGACATTTGAACCCTCAAATTAGATAAGTGGGGCCACATAATATTAAAATATGCATGTGGTCTCCAAAAAAAAACCTCTTGAACCAAGATGGAGTTTTGACTTACAAATTGACAACTAAGAATACCCTGAGAAGGTAGGAAGTGGATTCCTTTCAATTGCATGTGTTTCTGTAAATAAAATTAGGTATACAACATTATTTAAGTTCTTTAAAGACCCCAATTAGAAAAGGAGCAAGCCACCACAATTATACACCATAATTGAAAGAGAATGCATGGAACTCAAAGTATAACATCACGTGGAAGAAGATGGGGGAGGCCATGGTTTAAAGCATATTGGAAGGGGGCATCACAAATCCATATTCTACCACTTCAAATGATATCCCATCTCCCTTGATCCCACACCTCAACCATTTTATCCATGTTATCCTTTAGGTCTTCATACTAGATTATGGTGAGGCTTTCATCCATGTCACAAGTCTTTTAAAAGAGGAAAAAAACATTTTTTTATAGTATAATGTATAGAGTATGTCTTGGTGTTTCATGACCTTGATAATGAGGGAGTCCTCATGGGTGAAACATGCTCTCTTTGAAATGATTCATTTTGTTTCACTATATCATGAAAAATTCCCTTCTTAGACTCAAGTGAGTTATCTAGTTTCTTTACACATCTAATCCTTAAGTTAAGGGACTTAAATTGTCGTTATTTATCTTCTTCAAATTGAGCATATATGACTTCACCTACTAGTAGAGATGTTTTCTTCTTGTTTCCTTTCAATATTTGAGCCTAAGAATCTATAATAGATTCTACTTTGGTGGACATGTGTTCCTTCTCTACTTTGTTGACTTCTATAACAATATAGGGAATAACAAGTTCATCTAAATTGTCTAAGTTATTGCTTGATGGATTAAAGCTACCAAGGGGTTTTAGTTTTTATAAGTTCATTTTCAAAATTTGGATATGAGAGGATTGTTCATCTATCTTTCTCCATTCTTCAAGAATGAGGTTTTGTTTCTTCTTCATAATGTGGATAAAGAAAACATTTGATTCTTCAAGAACTCAACTTACTATTTCATTGCTACTAATCTATCATTGTAGGGATTCTCCTTTCTTTTTCAAAAATTTAATTTGAAATTTTGTTGGCTTTTTGGGTCAATTATTTTGTCAAACAATTGATGTGCCAAGATATTAAGATTTGTGAAAACACCAAATCTTTCCTTAGTTTTGAATTTCATCAAATATTGGATGTGCCAACAACCATGTGCATACTATAATAATGTCTTTCTAGAAAGACCCATTGTTATCCTCATAGTAATCAGAGGTGTCTTGGTACAAGAACCTCTAATATGTAAAATATCCTTTGAACAATGCTAAAGATATATCCACTGTAGAAGATGAGATGTGAGAGATGGAGATGGGTTATTCCATTTAGAATATGAGGATGTTGCTAGAGATGGACAAGACAAGGAGGATATTGAAGCAAAAATGTTCAAATTTTGAAACCCTTGAAGTATGTGGCACTACTCAAGTAATTTTTCACTTCCGGTAATCATTGACTATTATGAGGAAATCACCTTCTAGTGGCGGTTTTTGTTGGACCTCCCCCTAAAAACATTCCCTTATTTGTTTATAGCAGAGGTCGTTATTGGAGGCAGGTGATCGAAGCTTTTAGCCGAAGTTTTAAGTCTATGCACTCTTATTTTGTGTTTATTGGTGCACTCTCATTAATGTAGTGAGACACTATTCCTAGTGCTCACTTACATCATAACCACACTCGACATCAAAATAAAGAAATCATATTTATGCAGCTTGTCAATGCATTTCAAAATGTATAGATGTATTATTTGGTGATGCATTTGGGCATACAAAGTGCATAGAATAGGTGTCAATGCCCCTATACATATGGTGCACTAATTACCAATAAAAATTAAGAAAACATTACCAACTTTACCAGTAGATTAGAATTCAATCAGGAGCATCGGTTACAATGTGATGATAAGAAAGACACACCATGGATGATGTGGCTAGGTTAATAAAGTGTATCAATGAGTTTTATAGAGTTGTTTTTGGCAAAAAAAAATAATTTCAAATTTTAATGAATATTACAAATGGTAATTTATTATAGATTGTTTATGGTTTGTGTGTGTGCATGTGTGTGTGCACCTAATGAAATTTGTATATGAATCAAAGACAATGACGATGACAACAACAATAGGTTGACAATAATATGTTGGTGAAAATCTCATGATTAGTGTGATAAATATAGAATCTCATATTCACACCATATTGTCATGCTATTTTTTCTAATCCAATTATGATACTTAAAAATTTAAGACAATCATACAACTTACATGTACTTTAGTATGATAATGTTGGAGTAACAACTTGAAAGTACTTAAATTAAAAGCTACTAACACAATTTAAAATTTATAAACAATTTTAGCATATACTTGAAGGTATTGAAATATATCGCAATGTTTGTTTATGGGATATACATGAAAAGTGTTATTTGATCATAAGCTTGAAGGTATTGAAATATATTGGAATGTTTTTTTATGCGATATATATGAAAAACATTATTTGGTCATAAGTTTGAAGGTATTGAAATATATTTGAATGTTTTTTTATGGGATATATATGAAAAATGTTATATGCAATGATTAAATAAAGAAGTTGTCATATATATATAGATATATTTTTAATGGATATATATGAAAAATGTTATTTGATCATAACCTTGAAAGTGTTGAAATATATTGAAATGTTTTTTTAAGCAACTGATCTTTAATCTCCATAGGAGGAGCACAATAGAAATTTGTAGTCTAAGTTAATATCTCAGGGATATGTATCCAAACAAATGCCCGTTATCATCTCTCATTGAAACTTAGAAGTTGTGAAATAGGAAACCAAAAATTATCTAAATCAAGCATTCATACACCATAAGGAAGGGGGATACCCATGAAGGGTCGAAGGCTGAGGTCGAGTTGTTCTATGCGTGCCTCCTTGAGTCACCCAACTCTTGGAAAGAATCTAGCTCGTGACCCATTTTTTAGGCCGAAAATCTAAATGTCATGTTTGATCGAGGTAACTTAGTTTTCAAATCTAGGTTTTTCTACACAGGTGGCGTTTGTGGGTTGCAATCGCACCTCAATCAAATTTTGAACAGTTGTTGGGAAATATCACTAGTATTGTTGGGATATTCCCCCTTCACCCCTCATTATATATGATTGTTCATACCTTCACTAGTTCCTCTTTCAGTGGATTCATTCCCCATTGTTGAATGATTTTTGAAGGCCTAGTTCTATTGAGAGGAAGGATGTTACGTATTTTAGGAAATGTGCAAATTTATTTTTATTTCCCCACACAGATAAACCTCACTAACCTACATTGATGATTGATTGTTTTTTTTGTTTTTTATGTATGATATCCACTATTGATTGCATGCATCTTTGAGTAACGTTGTTGAGTTAATCCAAAAATACAAAAAACACTTGTTTTTTTATTTCTCTCATCACAACTCACAAACATATTTCTATCTAGTCCAAC
Organism: Picea mariana; assembly: GCA_032191745.1. Classification (NCBI taxonomy): domain Eukaryota; kingdom Viridiplantae; phylum Streptophyta; class Pinopsida; order Pinales; family Pinaceae; genus Picea; species Picea mariana. Next base: position 5,403 of record JASDQU010095360.1, on the reverse strand, counting down.
ATCATAGGGGAACCATATAATCTTGATCGTTCTAAAAGATTTCTTAATCTACCCCCAATATTAGAAGATATCCCCAAGTTGGTCGATACATCATCTCAACCATCCCATACACAAGTGAGTGCAATTGTTTTAGGATCAAACTTGCTAAGTTCTACCTTGTTCGGTGCCAACATCCCAAAAAACCCACCCACTAGTCCTTCTTCACAATGAGGAGAAGCTCAAACTTCCTCACATGGAACTAATTTTCAACTATCACATACCATGGTTGCACCTACACCCAATTTTCCATACTTGGCATATCTGAACATCCCTTTGAACTATTCAAACATCTCTTTGAACATCTCTTCAAACATCAACATCCCATAAAAATGCGTTACCCCCTAGGGATATCCAATCCAACTTCATTCACACCAGTCTCATCCTTCTTAGGGTCAGCTTATACTACCATCCATGGATCGAGTATAATGTTATGCCATTTATATTATAGAACATTAAATCACATAAAATGGATTGTAACGTAAAATTGAGCATTGTAGATCATTGACAAATATTTATAACAACTTAATGTCATAAGTGTTGATCTCCAAAAACTTCAAATTTGTATAGGTATTCTATAGATGGGAATGTGGGAAGACATTATGGAGTTTGACACAAAAGACCCAAAATATATGATAGAATTTTCAGTTAAATATCTGACATGGACCCAAATTGGAGGGGATCAAGTTACTATTATTCCATATAGTCGATTTGAAGATTTTATAAATGGGGAGCAATCAGATGAAGAATATCACACACAATTTGTTGTTAACACAAATCGATTTAAAGAAGTGGAGAAGATTGTATGTGTCTTCATTAACACATGTCTGGAATATGCCATGTGAGTCTTTATTTGTTTAATGTAATTATAAACTTCTAATTCAAGTTCATTATGCAAAAATTGTGTTGACATGTTTCTTAATTTGTCATCATTGTTCTTATTTAGTTATTGGTGTGCATATGGTCTAGAGTCGACACTTACACTCTCATGTGGTGAGATTACAATGAATCCACAAGTATAAAAAAAAATGAAATGCAATACATGCCAAAGCATTAAAGTTGGTTGCATATGTCACTTCATCATGCATCGACTTTATATGCATCTAAATGATGTTTTTCTAACATATACTTAGTGTAGGAATATTGATAAATCTGGTGTCATGTGTCACGGGAAGAATGCAGTGGGTAGACCTCAAACATTCAAATATGCATCACATTTCTCATTTGATATACGAGCTTGTGTAGAAAAGATGATTGAAGATGGCTTTAATGTCACAATGGTTTGGGATAAATTCATCTTTGATGTGGAGCACCAATCTGGTGAGTTATTCACATGGGTAACATGGGATGCCTTAATGACAAGAATGGATATTTCTAACATTTACCATAATATTAGAAAGAAAGAATATATGAAGGATGACAGTGATCCAACAAGTGTCGATTGTTGGTATAATCAGTTTCCAGATAGTTTTATTTTTCTACCCAAGATATTGTGCAAAACATAGCATTTATTATAGGCATACAAACTTGTTGGATGTGTTCCATGATGATAAAGTATTCACACAACAATGTTATGTCTACAGATTCCACATTTAGTACCAATATATATGGGGTGCATATAATCAACCTTTTGATTTCATTATGGGCAACACTAAAAAATGAAAGGTGAGGTATCCATGCAACCTATGCGCGGAAGACCACCCAACCCACCTATGTGTTGGACAACTGAGATGGGGGATGAATCAGTTGTTATCGTGCTTAAATAATTATGCTTCTTTTAAAATCTTTACAAGGCACTCAATGATGATCACAATAATGCAGAGAAATAAACAAAGGCACATTCAGCATCAGTCACATATATGAGAAAGACAGAGACAGATAATTCCCGAGGAAACCCCTATAGGGTAAAAACCTCTTTTTCTTTATATGATAAGTATTATCTACATTCTTTACATTATCATACATATGTGCACCAACTCATTGTGAGGCTACAACCTCTGTTTTTGCAAGCTGCAACTTGTTGAGAGCACCAACTCTCTGTTTTCTCTAGCACCCACTAGAAGGAAGCACCAACCCCCTAGTTTCTGTAGCACCAACTAAAAGGAAGCACCAACTCCCTGGTTTCTCTAGCACCAACTAGAAGGAAGCACCAACTCCCTGTGTTCAAGCACCCACTTGAACCTTTGAGGACATTAGTCCTCCCTAGCACCTCCCAACCACCCTGGTATATAAATTCTTTGTTACTGAATCTTATTACAGTGATATAAAATTATTCAATGGCTTACCAGCCCTGTTGTTGTTCTGTTACACTGCTCTGCCCTGTCTACATCACTGTCTTCTGCACACCTCTAGCACTTTCTGCTCTTCTACCTTTTATGCTCTATGTTGCATATCCCTTCAATGCATCATTCCTCGACTGTGCATTTCTTCTCCTGCGTTCAGCCTCCTTGTACACACCTGAATTCTCCTACACAACGACAACAACTATGTCTTCTTTGTTCAACATTCTTATAGTCTATGTTGTCTTTGTGCATGCAATATTCGCAATGCCTCTGCATGCTCACTCCGCGCCAAATTCCTCCACAACTAGAGTGCTCTGTCTGATCATCATTGTGACTCTTCAGCTTCTTTGGTGGTTCCCACCACGCGTCCAGCATCACTGTATGTTATACCGAGATTCCTCAGCCTCTCTAGCAGTTTGAGACTCTTCGTCTTCTCTGTGATAGTCGAGCTCACCTTCTATGTTTCAGTTACAGGCCTCAATGCTCATCCAGTTGTCAATCGCCTCCACGAACATCTTCATCCCTCTTGAAGATTCCCAGAGACTCTTCACCTCCTCTGTCAGTCATCCCGAAGTGTCTTCGAGTCCTCTGGCAGAAACCATCAGTGGTTTCTGGCAGTTACACTGTGTCGTGCTACAGTAGCCCTCCGATCTTTGTTCAAATTCACCTACACCATTGGATTGGCTTCATGAGATGTTGCATTCATTTCGGCATTTTGACATTCGGCAATTCGGCATTCGTGTGACCATGTGTCTCGACACTCCCAGTTGCAATCCCCGAAATTCCAAGGCGGAGCTTATCTGCACTAGCTCCTTCCTCTATATGACCATGGCCATGACCAAGCGCTTGTCCATAAGGTGTTTTTCACGACTTTGCAATTCGGCATTCCGGGACTCCTGATGTTGACAGTCTCTGACTTCTCCATCTCCCGGTAACCGAATTCCCGGTCTCCAATACATCGAAAAGGGAGTCGGATCAATGGTCCATGATCTCTTCAAACCAATGGATCAGATCATTTCGCGATTTCAACATTCCTGTGGTGAATGTTCTTGATGCTTCCAACTCCTGATCCGTGAAACTCTAAAAGGGAGTCAGATCAACGATCCACATAACCCCCTGAGATGGAAGGTTGACGAGATTTCGACGTTTCGCATTTCGCGATTTCGGGACTCCTGTGGTAGGAGTTCTTGACATCTCCATCTCCCGATTTCTGAAACTCTGAAGTGGTGTAAACCTGCTGATGTCACACGTGGATTGACACGTGTTGAATAACTGCCACGTGTCACTCTGATTCATGAATTACATGTGCCTAAAATGTTGAATCAGCTTTACACTTGTCATTGCCTGGTTGTGCCACGTGTTCTTAGGTTTGTTGACGTGTCTTGTTTCGGGATTTCGCATTTCAGCACTTCGGGACTCCTAATGTTGTGAGTCTCTGACTTCTCCATCTCTCGATTTCCAAAACTCCGAAATGGACTGGGATCAATGGTCCAGATCAAACCTTGATCTGACGGCTCAGATTAAGTCGCGATTTCGCATATCGCGATTTCAGGATTCCTGTGGTTAATATTCTTTGACATCTCCAACTTTCGATCCGCGAAACTCCGAAATGGAGTTGGATCAACTATGCAGATCACATCTTGATCTGACGGTTGTGGTTAAGTCATGATTTTGCATATCATGATTTCGAGAGGTTAGGGAACCCCATTCCTTTGACTCTCCAGTCAACGAAATGACGATCTTTCCCCACGTGTCCCTCTTGGATCAATGGTCAATATTTTATCGTGATTTCGCAACTCCACGATCATTCATTGTGTCTGATCAACGGTCCATATTTGTCCTTGATCCAACGGTCGAGATTATATCACGGTTTCGCATATCGCGATTTCGCGAGTTGAAAGGTTGGAGCATTTCATTCCTTTGACTTTCCAATCAGCGAAATGTTGATCTGTGTCCACGTGTCCTGCCTGAAGATGGACGGTCCTTCTTCTTTTAGTATTTTGTGAGCCCGCTACTCCTTACACTTTAAAGAACGTGCAGGTTCTCCTTGATCCAACGATGGTCGGATCCCGCGCTTGGATCTAACGCCTGAGATCTGTCCTCCTCTTCAGTGCACTTTCCTTGTCTATATTGAGATCTGACAGCCATCGGGAATTCTAAATTGTTGATCCAACTTGCTGCTCGTCCCCGGTTATCACTACGTTGTTGATCATCATTGTTGTACTTGCCATCAATGGCAAGCATACGTTGTCTGTAAAACATGCCAACACTATGTCCTCAGCTTGCGAAGGCCCAAAAGTTTGTGGCACAGCAACAACCCGTCGTGTTAACTAATCCATTTCAACATGGACAAAATATAACTCAAGCCTCTATGAGAACGGAAGGGGGAAGTCAAGGACCCCCTCCATATTTGAACAACTCCACATCCGCGAATGTATATATGGTGAAAGGTGATGCTTTTCTATCAACTAGAGCACATGATTATAGTCAACCAAGCACTTCTGAGAAGGGAAAAGAAGTCAAACTCCCATCTCTTCCTCTACAGATTGAGAAGACGTTGGGCGAAACAATGACACGCATCCCCAAAGGCACATTCAAGAGAGCTTCTCACAACCCTAATGCAAGGGTTTCCCAGAACTACTCTGTGGTGGAGGATTTATCACAAACCCCTTGTGCGATGTCTGCTTTGGAGGTCCTCGAAAGTTTCCCTTCCCAGAGAAAATCTTTGTTAACTGCTTTAGGATCTACCGAGACTTGTAATCCGAGTACGATCATGCTAGATACAATCGACTTAAAACCTCATCTGCCTTACCACGTAGCATTTCAGATAGTAGTGGCTCATCCCACGAAAACGTTTACAAGGAATATCTTCTGCACGGTGGTTGATGAGGGTGCCTCGACATGCGTTATGTCGTTAGCATGTTGGAAGGCCATTGGCCAACCCATTTTTTCTCTGTCACCTACTCTCCTTGTTCAAGGATAAATTCGTGAGTGCGGACACAGACCAATCTCCCCAGATCCACCTGGATCTGGAACAAACTGTGACAGAATTCTACTCTTTCCCTAGTTCTAAAGTATTGAATGG
>JASDQU010095359.1:0-10651 GCA_032191745.1 Picea mariana | reverse complement strand
TACCTATGTATTTGTACATTTTCCCTAGCCACCATCATATGTCATAATTGAATTGTGACAAAATATTCTAAGCACATAAAAAAGGAACACCATAATAAACATTGAGATAAACTAGTTCATAAAAGTGGTAGATAAGCATTTCCAAAAACTAGTTCATAAAAGTGGTGGATAATGACGATGAAGAATGGTCACCAAAAATATTTGGTGCAATGAAAGGTGTAATTCCTTATAAAAGGTGTAATTCCTTATGAGATAAACTTTAGATTATAGAATAAAATAACTTATAAAATAAGGAGAGGTTGTTTAAAAGTAAGGGGTGGTATTACTTTCCTTCATATTGTTAACATAAACTTTGCTTTGCAACCTCTAACATAATATTTGAGGAAAATTGAAAAAAAACAAAACATTCATATCATCTTAATTGATTCGTAAACACAAAAAATCTAACTAAAAACAAAAATCAAACATCTTAAAAAAATAATGGTGCATGAAAAATAGATTGCTTTAATGGATCGTAAAAATAGCTTTACTAAAAATAATATTAAACTCCAATGAAAAAACAACAAGGTGATTACTATAATCCCCTTACTACAAACACGCATGGAAAAATAGTGTGTCTATATATTTGAATTTTAGAAAATATGTTTGGGACATAAACATAACTTAGTAATATTGTAAACTTAATTGTTTGTTTCTTCATGGTAAAGAATGGCATGAAATGTTATCCTATAACAATGTATATATAATATTTTTTTTCACACAGAAAAAATAGTTAGACTGTTATTTTATTAGAATCAAGTGTATTTTCACTTTACAAAAAAGATCATTTGATCATCATATTTAGTGTTTCTTCCAAAAACTAGTTGCTCTATACTTTGAGCTAATTTATATAGATTTTATATAGATTTTATTGACAGTTGTCAATAGTTTTATCATAACATAATTTATGGATCATACATTGAAAAAACAAACTTCCTTTGTAGACTTTAGTGCATTGTGTAGTTACATTAGAGAATAATTGAACTGCCTGAGTATACAACATTTCCTTTGAAGTATTCCTCATAGTAGAACCACCCCAAAGGGCTGACCAAAGCTTTCTTGGAGAGTTTGTTTTCTTCTGCGTTGAATTCTTGATGGATATGCATGAGGTGTATTTCTGCAAATCTCAATTTAATGATTTTAATTTTATCTTTCCAGCTATGTAGATACAACAAATTTAAATTTGAGCATTCATTGATCCATTCAATTGTGACTTTTGAGTCCCCAGCTACCATCATCTTCTTAATGGTAATTTTCTGTGCAAAAAGTAGTAAACCCTAAAGTCCAATGATTTCAGCCTTCATGTTATTACCTTGACCTCCTACAAAATAAGCTTTATCTACATGTTGTGCGCTTAATTTGATGTAAACTCCACAACCACAATTGTCGTTGACAGCTACTCCATCAAAAAAACCTATTGGTTTCTCCTCAAAATAAACAAGGTTTAGAATATACTCCACTTTTTCCTCTTTACCCGTGCCTTTGTATTCATTGATGTCAATTAGAATGTTGGAAATGATTATGTTGTCCTCTCTTTTCCAATTATCAAAAAGCAACTTATTCCTGTATTTCCAAATTTTCTAACAAACCAGGAAAGGGATATATTTCAGAGTTGGGTATTTGATAAACAAAAGTAATAGGTTTTCTTCAAGTGTAGACTGTCTCCATGCATCTGGGAGATTTTGTACCTTTAATATTTATTTCTAGATGTTTCTTGTAACTTCACACTGAATAAACAGATGGATTGTTGTCTCGTCATCTTGAAGGAATAAAGAGCATATGACAGGACCAATGCCACCTCTTTTCTTAAAGTTTGCACAAGTGAGGATTTTTTCTTTTAAGAATAACCATATAAAACATATTATCTTACTTGGAATATTTACTTTCTAGATTGGTTTATACCACAATTTTAGGTCCTCGTTATGTGAAGAAAAGGCAATACATTGATAAGCCAAAATTGTAGTTACAGATCCCTCTGCCATGTTCCAAGACCATACTAGTTGATCATTTGATTAATTAAGATAAATACCACTTCTTTTCAAACCTGTAGTATAATGATTCCATTCAATAGCCAGTTCTCCAAATAAATTTAGTTGATTGGAGTTTAGTCAATATTGATAATTGTCTGGAGGGAGTTGTATGGCAACTTGTGGTAAGGATAAAATACCTCTCTTATTGAGATGTTGGATGAGAGTTTCAGAAAGTTTGAATGCAGAGTTATCTCCAATGAAAGGGGCCTTCCCAAAAATGACCTACTTACCGTTCCCTATTTGCCAGATTGTCCACTGTATTATGAGATGGATTGAACTCAAGAAATTTTTCCAGAAGTTTGAGGCAATTGGATACTTAAAATTGCCATTTCTTATTCAAGAAATCACATCAACACCTTTCAAATATTTTTCTTTGAGTATTTGACTTCAAAAGCTATTTCCAGAAATCACCCTCTAGCAACGTTTTGTTGCTAAAGACATGGAAAACCAATAAATATTCCTTATACTCCATCCCCCCAAGTCTTTGGGAGATGCAACGGTTTTCCATTTGGACGGATGAAAACCTGTTGTTTTATTTGCTCCTCTCCACATGAAGTTTGCCATAAGTTGTTTGATTTTTTGAATGATGGAATTGGGCACCTTGGCCAAAATGAACCAGTACACTAGTATACTCTGAAGTACAACTTTCCCTAACACTAGCCTTCCACCTAGAAAAAGCCACCACAAAGTCCAATTGTTTATTCTTTTGTGTACTTTTTCAATCAGCCAATTCCAGTCATGTACTCTGTAACCATTTGGTTTTAAGAAAAAACCCAAGTATTTCATTCCTACCTCCATGTCAATGATCAGAATATTGTAAGTTGTGAATAATATTTGTTTAAGGTTGGAGTCAATATTATATGCTAAGAAAACTAACTTGTGGTAGTTTCCCTCCATACCTGAGGCAGTACAAAATAGAGTTAGAATAGATTTAAAAACTATCCATTCTTGATAATCCATACACCCCAAGATTAATACATCATCTACAAAAAGTAGATGTGTTACAGAGATGGAAGAGGCAACTTTGATACCATGAAATGACCCTTTTGTAACAACTTCCTTCAAAAGTCTACTAAGACATTCTACAACAAGTAGAAACATGAGCGGTGATAGTGGGCATCCTTGTCGGATTCCATGATGACTGTTGAAGAATTTAGTAGGATATTCATTGATTAAAACAACCATCTTAATACTCGATAAACAAGCCATAATCCACTGAGTAGTCTCCACACTTAATCCAATCTTCATAAGCAACATTCTGAGGAAATTCTAGCTAACCATGTCATAAGCCTTTTTCAAATCCAGTTTAAGAATAATGAATTTTGATTTCTTTGTCTTGGCTGAGTGTGGGCATTCTTGTGCTATGACAACAACATCGAAAATTAGTTAGTCCTTCAAGAACCCAAATTGTTCATGTGAGATAGAAACTGAAAACTTGGATTTGATCCTTGAAGCAATGATCTTGGATATAACTTTATATACAAAATTGCAAAGAGAGATTGGCCTGTACTCATGGAAATTTATTAGATTATTGACTTTAGGGATCAATGCAAAGAAAGTAGCATTAAGAGCTCCCGGAATAAACCCAGTCATCCTAGATTCTTCGATAGCAGAAAGAAGATTCTTCCCTAAAATCTCAAAAAAGGATTGAAAGAGCTCTTGAGTCCAACCATCTGGGCTTGGGCTCTTATCTTTGGGCATTTTAAAAACTGTTTCTTTTACTTCTTCAGCTGAGACAATTCCCCCTATCTTTTCATAATCAGATGAACTGAAAAATTTAGGAAGTTGATCAAGTAACTTGAGCTAGCATTGGGTATCCTCCTCCTCGATGGCTTGGTATTGAGTTTTGAAATGTTTGAAGACAATCTTTTTAATATATGGTTCTTTTGTATGGAGAGTACCAAACGCATCCTCGATGTCCCAAATAGAATTATGGGTCCTACGCATGTTGGCATACTTATGAAAAAAATTATTTTTCTTATCACCACTGTTGATCCAAATGGCTTTGCTTTTGAGCTGCCAAGTTTTTTCTTCAAATTACAGAATCTTCTCTCTTTGTTGTTTCAGAGTTTTTAGAGAGTCCAGGTCTTCTTGAATAAAATTCTAAGTCGGACATGTGTCAAAAATTTTATTGATCTTGAAATCAATAAGAAGTAAATCCGATTGTGACTGAACTTTCTTGTCAAGTTTCCATCGGATCATAGATTTTTTTAGATGCTGCAATTTTGTGCACAGCAGCTGGATAGGGGAAGTGTTAATCCAATGACTAATAGATTTCCAAGTATGGTTGATCATTACTATAAATTCTTGTTCATTAATCCAATTTGAATTGAATTTGAAGGGAGGTGGGGAGCGTTGTGAAAAACATTCCATTTGAAGAACAATCAGATTATGATATGATATTGTTGAATTGATAACCCAAGATCTAACTCTATGAGAGTGGTTGATTAGCAAATCCATGAGTAGGAAGTGGTATAACCTTTTCGGTATGCCTTCTGCACCTGCCCTACCATTCCGCCAAGTGGGAGACAGTTTTGGGGGCTGGATATCAACCAAGATGGTAGCTTGTAAAAGGTTTTTGAAATAATATGAAAGCGGATCTAGTTGGGGAGAAGTACCCCGGATCTCATTCGTTAACAAGGTGAAATTAAGTCTCCACCAAGAATGAGGTCATCTTTAAATAAGAGACGAGACTGTAGGAGGGTGTCCCAAAATGAAACTCTATCCTTGTAGGGAGTGTAACAATTTAAAAATTTAACCGTAGTCGTTGACTATTTTACCTTGCCTACCAGGTAGATACTTGCATGGGTGTCAAGAGAAGATAACTCAACATAGGAGGGGTTCCAACCACATAACCACCCCCAAGAATGACCACAAGGGTCCAATGTGACTACATTCTAGGATGGAGCACAATGGAAAAATAAATTTAGTGCTTTGTCTCTTCTTACACAAGTTTCTTGGATGAAAAGAATATCAGGGTTGACATGAGAAAGAAGATCCTTGAGGGAGGCAATTTTTTGAGGACCTCCAAACCCTCGGATATTGAGAAAAAGAATGATCATAAGGACACAAGGGAAATCGACTGGCCTTATCTAAGGGCCGATGTGGAGGGTAAAATAGTATTTAGTGATAGGTGAGGAGGAGAAGAAGGAATTAAAGGGAAATCTAAAGGCAAAATGTCAAGGTCAACAAAAGAGGCCAGTCCACCTTCCATAGCACTAGTTGGTGTCTTCGGAATTCGAGCTCTGGATTTTTTCCTAATGGTGACATTTGAACGAAGAGTAGCGGAGGGGGGAAGGGTTGACATAGTGGTGACAGGCAAAGGTCTAGGATCTAAAGAATCAAAAGATTTAGAAAAAGAGAGGTTAAGGGAAGAAGGGACATATGGGGTAGGACAAGGGGCTAGAAACCTTGGTTGTTCTTCCGTTGGGGTCGGGGGAGTCAGGGAGGGACAAGCGTGGAATATAGGGTTCCCAACAGACTTCAAAGAGGAGAGTGGATCTTTGACAAATGGCACATCCCGGGGGGGGGAGTTTAAAACAATAGGGGAGAAGAGTTCAGAACCAACTTTCCATAGAAGACAATGAAAATTCGACTTCTCAAAATTTTTTAAGAGAATTCCCTAGAAATCATCGAAAATGTCAAGGACCCATTTTTTATTTGCCTTAAGATAATTGAGTTCATCTGAGGAAAAATTAAGGGAAAATGAGGGGAAGAAGAGTATCATCTTACCTGAAAAAAGTGTCGGTGTCGGATGGACTCGAGATCAGACCGGGAGAAGATGCATCTACCATCACCAGAGGACTGGAACACTGTGGGTGGGAAAAGAAAGGCAAACATCTCTTCTTAAGAAGTCTCGTTTTCTAGAAGGAATGGCAATGGAATGGCTCCTTCCAGAAATATACCATTTGTGAGAAGTGGTCTTCTCCAATGGTTATATATATTGAATCTGGAAGGCCTCGGTCAACATCCAATTCGACCAGAAGCCAAACAGTTTTTGTGTTATGTCTCTGGAGCACCGACTCATCAAAAAACATGAACTTACCCACTGAATTGGCAATTTCCTTGAAAACCTTGACAGACCAATACTCCAATGGAAAATCAGGAAGTAGCATCCAAAAACTGTGTTTTCTAAAATTCTCCAAAAGTTGATTGAATCTTGGCCACCATATTTTAAGCATAAGAACTCCTTTCCTGAAGAGCCAAGGAGACCCAAGAATGCGAAGTAGGTCACTTTCAGAGAGAAAGTGAAACACTAACCAATTATTGGTTAGAAGGCTGAATATGGGGCAATAACCAAGAAGGGGCTTCCAAAAGGATAATATCCACTCGGTAAGCTGACGCATATTCAGTCTGTCATAAAAAATATTCCCGACAAGTGCTTTCTCTATAAGTCCAAGGACTTTATCCGTAGTAATGTCTTGGCCAAGAATGCAGCTTGGTTTAATCTCGTGGGTCTTCTAGCATTTATTTTTCGTGTTGGAACGAGCAGAAAAATCGACGGAGCGCTTATGGCCATCTCCAGAAGAGTGAGGGCTAGTGTAGAGAGGTGAATAATTCTACACAGGGGGTTCAGTTAGGGAAGAAGAGTATGGGTAAGGAGGTTTTCACAAATCTTGTAGTGCTAGGGTAAGGGATCAAGGGAGGACTCGTGATAGGAACGTGAAGGACTCCAACTGGGTGAGGTCTATAGGAAGGAGGAGGCACTTGTCATACTGAAGGCTAGGATATTAAGGAAGGAGTAAAGGTGTTGACAACAACTATGGATGGTTGTGAATGGGAGGTGATGTTCACAACAAAAGAAAAAGGTGGATTTAAAGGAGTCTGCAGTTGACACTAAAAGTCATAGAGAAATTTATAGGCCTCATCAGTAAGGAATGGTCCATCATTGGCCAACAGCTCATCCTCGTCAGCCTAGGATAGATCAAGATCGTGGGCCATCTAGAAGAGAGAAAGGTCACAAGGGAGGTGCAATGGCTACACCAGTAGGAGTCGCCAAGAAACAAGGGGGTTGAAGGGTGAGAAGGCAACCAACACCTACAGTTCAGTAGGAAAGGCTATCAAAGAGTGAGTGGGAGGGGGACGTGGTCAACTTGAAAGGTAAGGGGTAGGATCCACCAGGGGCCTGCATACTGTCTGGCCCGAGTGTTGTGGGTGGTCTTCATGGTTCCTTTATATCAACGCCCTAAGGAAGGACTGTGGAAACTCTAGCATGCCATCCTCTCTTGTTGAGTCAGGATACGTCTCCTATTTGAACTATTCATTAAAACCTATTTACTTTATGTTATAGGGAGGTGATGGGATTAATATTATAAGAAAAAACCCATGCACAAACTTCCTATAATATCATGCCAATCCTAGGATCCATTTTTATACATTCACTAGTGATAACACACCCTAAATGATTAATCTCCCTTTGAAACAAGGTAGGTTGCAGAGAATTCCTTGCCCAGAAGGTAGAGGAGCTTGTTGGTTGGGGGATGAACGAGAAGTTGAGTTAGTTCTAAGGCATTGGTTCTAGAGATAAAATATTGCTCGTCCACATTGGGGAGGAAGGAGTGCCCAGAAAACGGTTTCACAAGAAAATTATAACAATGTGGCTACTCCAATTAACAATATTTAAGAGTCATATATTTGAATGAAACGATGATGTTGTGTCGTTTTTTATGGAATTGTTTGAAGACAAAATTTTCAATAAATCATCGCAAGCATGATACGTCACTTTATAAAGAATATACTTAAAATATGTTTAAATGTTTACATCTTTATAAGTAATAATCTATCTAATATATTCATCAAATAATATTTCTAATATACCCATAATCCATAAAGTATGTAGGGTATTTTTTTTAAAGTATATATATATATATGTGTGTGTGTGTGTGATGTATATTTAAATTTTTAAATATATTTTAGAAATTTATATAATATAAAATTGAGACTTTTTATATATTTTGCAGGAGTTTTCAAAACTTGAAGTTTAGGGGCAATAATGTATATTAAAACAATATTTTAGATTAAAATGATACTTTCTATTACAGTGTATAGAGATATTGATACATTTTAAATCTTATTTCAATAAAATTGAAAATCAATGGAGGACAATGTTTCTCCTATTGCAACAACTACAATATTGAAATTATTAATTTAATTTGTGCTAATAATTATATGAATATATTTAACACAATACTCAAACTTTAATATCCATAAATATTCCATTAAAAGATGAGAAACAAAATTGGAAATACATATATATAATTTTAACATCTTTTTAAAATTAAACTTTGCATATATAATTTCAAACATATTTGTAAATTTGAAGCATTATTCTTTTTTTATTGGAAAAACCAAAATTGTACTACTCTTATAATATAAAAATATAATAAAAGTCAATGATATGGTTGGTTCATATCAACTACAAAGTGGACCAAATGCTTCTCATGGATATGTTTGATTTATTTGACTTTCATGTTTAGTTTGGGCTTGAAGGGAAACATACATGCATTAAAAAATTTTCATATCCACAACCATAAAGTTAGTATTCATAAGTTTTTTTACTTAACTAATTTCTAAAATAATATTTACTTGTATTTTAGTCTTAGTTTTGTAGTGATATTTTGAAAAAATACAATGAAAATATTTGAAATAAATTATGTATTTGTAATAATGGAATAAAAATATTTACATTTTAATTTAATATAATTCTAATTTAAAACTTTCTTTTTAGGAAACTGGTTCCCAAGCTTCCATTTCCTTGATGTTGAAGCTCCCAAAAAACTCCCAAGTTCCCCAAAAAATTCCCAACCAATTGGAAACTTTTCCTCCCATAACTTTGGGAACATGTTAGAAATACCAGAAGAACAACTATGTTTTTTGTTTTATGTTTTTTATTTAAACAAAGTGAAAATAGGAAAAACACTTTAAAAAATATCATTAAAAATTGTTTATATAATTAAAAATACATTATTTATTTTATTTTATCAACTCTACATTTATATATATATATATATAGATATAATACCACGATTGATCGAAATGATCTTGTTGAAGTTGTGTGTACAAATGTTTGTTTTAGAACGTTGTGTATTGATTTAAATTGGTTTATATATATATATATATATATATATATATATATATATATTAGTTTAGATTAATATAAATATGAATGTAAGTTTTATACAATTAATTTTTTGAAATAAAATTAATAAAAAATATTTATTATATATATTAAAAATTTATATTAATTAAAAATGATATTAGTTTTTATAAAATAATATATTATAATAAAAAATTACACTGAACATATTGTTTTGAAGAATGGGTATTTTAGATGTGTGTGGCATGCTTTATTAAGACAACACAATACCTCCTGAAGTGGAGGGAGAGGACATGGACTCACACCTACTGTCATGATGTGGGTTTATGTGATAGCAGGGAAAGTACATGCCATTAATTCATGTTCATGTTGGCCTATGAAATGTGATTGCACAGTGATCTTGCAAGATACTAGATATATAAAATATGCAGAACAAAAATAAAATGCTAGAAATGGTAGAATAACAGTAAAATATCTAGCATAATCTTCACAATAACACATAAATGATATAAGAAAAGCAATAGAAATAACACTTTGATTCAGAAAGCAATGTTCACAGTGTAAATTCTAACCTTGTACAATGTCTACTATAAATTGATATTTAGAAAAGAATAGAAATGATACAATGGCAAATGCAAACATTACACAGAGATTTTTCCCCTGGAAACCCAAACCGGGAAAACCAACATATATTATATTCATTACTTTTTTTGTTACATTGTTTAAAATACAATATACATATAGGAGCCAACGGCATCCAAAACCCTAACCCAATGACCTAGATTAGTCCAAAACCCTGATTCCTTAACTGGAAATAGAAAACCATCGGCAAAAAGACCATGTGCCGAAAAACCACCTAAATATCATGTGGTTCCGGAAATATGTCGTCCCGTTGTGAAAAAAAATTTCGGGGGCGCTGCCCCAGAACCCCCGAGGGGGGTCCTAGCAGCCCCCCCTCTAAACTCCCCTGCATGCCTGGCGCATACGCTCAAACACCACTACTCGTGAAAAGAATATAACACATACCCAACACATAGACCTCTTCAAGGGGGCAACCTCCAATCGAGCAACGCTCTGTTAAAATAATCTCCAAGCTAGGGTTTTCATACCCTCGACCCTTATTTATACTAAATATGTCTATTAAGAGAAGCATCTAGAGGAAGATCCTTCTAGAAGAGGAAGCTTCTATTAGGTCTTCTTACATTCGCCTTATTCTATTTTATTGAAAGGCCTTATTAATATTGACCTTTATTACATATGAATACATTGATCTACCTATGTGCGGGTTAGGACCTTAACATGTCCACCCCCTTAAAAACAACCTTGTCCGCAAGGCTTGAGATGTGGAAACTGTTGCAGAATGGTAGTCGGTTCCCAAGTGGCATCTGCTGGAGTCATATCTTTCCACTGTACTAGCACTTCCTTGATGGTTCTCTGACGCAGGCGACGCTCACACTGGTCCAAAAATGCTTCTGGCTGTAGCCAA
>JASDQU010095358.1:1265-21785 GCA_032191745.1 Picea mariana | reverse complement strand
CTCCAATGTTCATCTCCTATTAAGCATATATGCTTAGAAAAATTCGTATCGCATTACAAAAAAAATGGTGCACTCATATCAAAAAGAAAAAAACCTCTGTGATATGGTTTGTCAAATACAACAAATATATTGACTATGAAAACTATTGTAGAGAAAAACTGCTGCTATACGTTCCGTTCGATGAAAATGAAAACACATTAAAACATAACTTCCCTACATGGGAGGCTGCATATGTTGCCTCTGAGACTATAGTGCAAACCAATGAATCTAGATTTACTTACAATGTTAATCCAACATGGGGTGATCTAGAAAGTGCAGTTAATGAACTAGAAAACCCTGACAATATTGATGAGACATTTAGAAACCGAAAAACAACCAGAACTCCCTGCGAGTCCTATGACTTGCAAGCATATTTGCCTCGTCCTCGGGCATGCATCATTGAAAAATGTATCAATCTTGGTTTTCAAGTCACAAAACATCATTTCCTTATTGAAAATAATGAATACCACAAAATCAGGCGTCTGTTGAATCGAGAACAACAAACAATTCTAAAGGAAATTTCGCTTAAAAAACACTTGAGCATGCACACTCCTGTGCACTTTTTCCTTACAGGCGGAGCAGGAACATGCAAGACATTCACAACGAAAGCACTATTCCAAATTCTTATACGAATATATGATTCAAAAAATTCGTCTGGTCCTATGAAACCAAAGGGCCTAATAGTTGCATACACAGGAAAGGCTGCATATAATGCAGGTGGAACAACAGTCCACTCTGCATTTTTGATGCCTTTTAACAAATCACAATTTCTTCCACTCAACAAGGAACTGTTAGATACCTTGTCTAAGATTTATGACGAACTGCAACTTGTCTTTATAGACGAGGCATCTTTGATTGGAAGTCACTTATTGTATTCCATTGACAACCGACTACGAAGCATAAAACATGTGCACATGAAATACTTTGGAAACATTGACATGATATTCTGTGGAGATCTTTACCAGGCACAACCCATCTAAGATTCTTTGATATTTGAACAACCCACAGTTAACCAACAAACAATGACGCATGACTTCTAAAGAGACAATATTAAATGCTTTGAATTGCATACTACAATGCGTCAGACAGATGAAACATTTATTGCAATTTTGAATAGAATGCGGACAAACAACCAAACAAATGACGGCTTAACATATATCAATTCGAGGTACTTGCGACCCGCACCAACAGACCCAACCTTCCCTTACCTGTTCTACACAAATAGGGATGTTGCAATGCATAACAAGTACATGCTATCGCTCATGCCTGGAAATGACATCACCATCAATACAATTGACCTGGAAGAAGACAACCATGGAAATGTGCCACGTCATGAACATACAACCACTTTACCTTTGCAACTTGTCCTGAAATTAGACATGCTGGTTGAAATATATACCTGTAACTATGATTCACAGGATGGCTTGGTCAATGGTGTAGATGGAACACTCAAAGGCTATACCAAAACAAAAATACTTGATGTCCTTTGGATTAAGTTCCATGAACTGCATATAGGCAAGCGACGAACAAACAAATTGGCTTATCTATATGATTCAAACATTGCAAGTGACTGGATACCTATCTTGTGAATATCAAAGCCAGTATCGACATCAGCAAAGACAGGTTGACTGAAGATTTGAAAACAGTTTCCAATTAAACTTGCATGTGCACGTACAATCCACAGATCACAAGGACTAACACTTGATAGTGTTGCATTTCAGCCTGCTGGAATTCAAATACATGGACTTGTATACACAACACTGTCCCATGTCAGAAGTATAGACTCGTATTTACTAAGTCCTCTTACAAAATATAACTTCAAAGTCAAACATAAAGTTGATATTGAAATGCAATGGCTTAGGACTACCGAAAAGTGGCATCTGCAGTATGATTACCAATCCATATAGACAAAATCGTCTATATCAATTCTCTCGCTTAACACGCACATATTACATGCACACATGGATGATATACTCAATGACTATGACACAATGCAATCCGATATTTTGTGCCTACAGAAAACATACATGGCATTATGCATGCAAAACAAACAATTTCCAAATCACAATTGCATATCAAGTTACATTACACATGGGGTGATGATATTGGTGAAAAAACATGCAACAATTTTGGAGCATATACATTTCGAGGAAAAGAATGTTGAGATGGTGCTTGCATAAGTATTTTTCCATGGACCAGAAATTGCAACATTGAATCTGCATGCTGCTCCCCATGCAACATTCTCCAACATACTAAATTTTCTTTCTAATGCATTAGACCATTTGCATCTAAACAAAACCATTGTCGTTGTAGGAGACTTCAATATTGACATGCTACAAAATAATTTCAGAACAAAAGAATTGGAAAACCAAATGTGAAAATACAGTCTCCACTTTCTTTTGAACAACACAAGCCATGTACAAAACATGCTTATTGACCATGTATGGTCGAATGTGCTCGTTTCTCAATACAACATCTTTATCTTAGACACATATTGGTCTAATCACGATACAATTGGTATTGCACTTGAATTATGAGATATACATCAAACATATTGCAAAATCACATTTCTATGTTTCAAAGCATATCTGTCTAGCTTGTTGCAGAAAACCAAATTATCCAACTTCTTAGTTTTCCCTGGTTTGTACACATACTGGCCTGATCACCATACAATTGGTATTGCACTTGAATTATGAAACATACATCAAACATATTGCAAAATCATATTTCTATGCTTCAAAGCATATATGTGTATCTTGTTACAGAAAATCGAGATATCCAACTTCTTAGTTTTCCCTGCTTTGTAATTGATTTTGGGCACACAATTTTTTTGCAATTTTTTTTTTATATATACACAATCATGGATGGACCAAAAAAATAAAAATAAAAATAAAAAAAACGCTACATTCTTTTAACACTATCTATTACTCTATTCCTTTTATTCTATTTTATTTAGTCTATGTACGTATCACTTGCTTTTTTCTTTACATGTCAACTTATGTTCATGTCCAATTTGTTTTGTACTTTTTTTCATAGAAACAAACAGGAAAACTAGACACGATAAAGAACTCTTAACCAAAAATGTAGAAGAATCCATGAAAAGGTGCATATTTTTACCCGTGTTCCATATCCAATAGTTTTTCATTTACTCTGTCTATATTCCTTGCACTTGTTTGCATATCTGTTTTTTTTTCTACTTGGATACTCCATATCTTCCTGTACATTAACTTGTCTTTGTGTCAGTTCTGTTTTTATGTGCTTCTATCTTGAAATAAAATAAATTTGTACTCCATCTTTTTTTTCATGTGTTCCTACGTAGCAACTTGCTTTCAT
Source organism: Picea mariana (assembly GCA_032191745.1). NCBI lineage: Eukaryota > Viridiplantae > Streptophyta > Pinopsida > Pinales > Pinaceae > Picea > Picea mariana. The sequence goes on along the minus strand of JASDQU010095358.1, from coordinate 18,413 downwards.
GTCCATTGTATTCTTTGTATTGCTACATTGAAACAAGAACACAATAATTGGGCACAAGAATGGAGCCTTATGTGCTAGATCTAAAAAAACTGGAGTCCAATGTGCCACAACAAATACAATGTGTATGGTTGAGACTAAGAGGTATGGTTACAAAAAATTCTTATCTGCATATGTTATCCAAGTTGTCCAATTTAGTTTTAAAAAATTAGCTATTTCATTTGTTTGGAAAGTGGAGACAAAAATTTAATTTCAAAAATTATTCACCAATGTAATTTACTCTATTTGTACACAAGCATGGAATGAGGAAGTGGTCGGTCGGACTCTTGATAAATTATAGCATTATATAAATTACTATAAATCTTGGTAAAATGTTATAATATTCTACAGATTAATAAATCTCATGTTGCGTTCGGTCGGACTCGTGATACATAAGCATGGCTATAAATGTGAACCCGTGAGTCCGCCAACCTGCGCACCGTGTCACATCTATTTTATTTACTCTATATACATATTCCTTGCTTTTTTCTTTACATATCAACTTATGTTCATGTCCATTTTGTTTTGTACTTTTTTTCATAGAAACAAACAGGAAAACTGGACATGACAAATAACTCTGAACCATAAATGTAGAAGAATCCATGCAAAGCTGCATATTTCTACCCGTGTTCCATATCCAATAGTTTTTCATTTACTCTGTCTGTATTTGTTGCACTGGTTTGCAGATCTGTTTTTTTTCTCCTTGGATAATCCATATCTTCCTGTACATTAACTTGTCTTCATGTCAATTCTCTTTTCTGTGCTGCTATCTTGAAATAAATAAATTTGTACTCCATCTTTTTTTTCATGTGTTCCTACGTAGCAACTTGCTTTCATGTCCATTGTATTCTTTGTATTTCCACATTGAAACAAGAACACAATTATTGGGCACAAGGATGGAGCCTTATATGCCACATTTGAAAAAGCTGGAGTGTAATGTGCTGCAACAAATACAATGCGTATGCATGAGAATAAGAGGTATGGTTACAAAGAAACTCTGATCTGCATATGTTGTCCAATTTGTCCAGCTATGTGCTTTTCCCACAAATGACGTGTTTCTATCGCTTGATAATTATCACACTAACCATTGTTCTATGAGGCATACATTTCTTTCCTCCCTTTATTTTTCCTCTTCTATACTTATCCATTCTCCCTTTTCTTCTTCCACTCTATTATCCATTTCTGATACTATACTTGGTCCCATGTCTATGATCGCGGGTTCCCAACACGGTGGAGTGATAGAATCCATGTCCATCTATATCTTTACATCAAGAGTCCGACTGAGCGCCGTTCGTTTTCATAGTTGGAAAATTTTATGGCCACGAGTTCCTGCGTAGGTGCCATCAAACTCTCATGCCCCGTGTTCGCGGTATACATCTTGCACTTGAAACTTCGATGATCTACAATTCGACCCTGGATTTGAACCCCCAGGCCTCAGTCTACCTACGATGACTCCATCTGAATGCTTGCATATAAATGTGCCAAGTCATATATTTTGTCTATAGCTTATTGAGATAGATATAAACAACATCTCTTTTATCTTGAACCAGGGTCTGTTGAGCTCTAGCTATATTCCATGGCTGAAAATATTTTTCCCATGGTTGATATTTTCCCAGTTCGTTTCCACACTTAGCCAATTTTATAGCTGCGGGTTCCCCCAATGCATTATCGAACTACCATGCCCCGTGTTCGGATATACATCTTGCACCCAAAAATCTAGTTATCTACAATTCATCCCCAGACTCCTCGAACTCACAAGCCTCACTCTGACTATGATAACTCCGTCTGACCGCCTTGCCTTTCCATACTTAAGACCAAGTGTTGTTTTGTGATGCATAAAGTTCTTTAATCCCTTTGTTTTTCTCTTCTATACTTGTCGCTTTTCCCCTTTTCTTCTTCCCCTCTATTATCCCTTTATACTTCTATACATAGTCACATGTATATGCTCGCGGGTTCCCCGGGTTGCGGAATCAGAAATTCTATATCCATCTATATCTTCACATCACGAGTTCGACCGACTGCTTTTACCAAAGTACCAAATAATCTTTCACTCCCCTCCATCCCCACCACCTTCGCCCCTTTCCAGTGCAAATTATCTATGATTTTACTAGTGACAACTCACCACAGATGTTCACAAAGATTGGCATTAATAAGCGGAAAGCTCGAGGACATGTCCCATTAAAATGCATTAATGGGAGAATATTATGAAATCTGATTAGTTTCTTTCTGTCAATCTTGAATTCGCAAAAAATGTTGGTTAACTTAGTTTTTTTAAAGGCATCATCATAGCAAGAATGCAATATTGTGCTGGCCCACTATTATCTACAAAGTTGTTGACATGATGCCCCTCTTTAGTATTGTGCATATATTACAGGTTCGCATATTTGAGAATATGCTTGCATATGAAAATTTTGCTCTAGCCTTCCAATTTGAACATAGTTTGCATTTGGGCCACAAAGAACACTAATAAAATAAAAAAAATAATATGAAAATTGTTTAAGTAAATATAACAAATTATATTCTAACTTAAACCTGATTTTGTCAAGATCCAGGTATATTACATAGGTGGCAATGTTTTCCCCACTTTTCCATACTTTCTCGATTTCCCTGCCATCTTCGCACACTTTCCCAGTGCAAATTGATTACGCTTTTATTATCTTTGAAAAGATTGGCATTAAAAGGCGAAAAGGCCGAGGACATCTCCCATTAAAACACCTTAAACCAAGATTTATCGGAGATTATATTATGATTTTGCAACTTCCATTTAAAAAAAAATGAGGAAGCAAAGGAACGTTCTCATCACCTATTGCTGCAGCTCGACAACATTTCTGTGGAGATACGCTGAATATTTTCGGGCGCGAGGACTAGAGTTTTTAGTGGTCCATAGCTTATGACAACTACTCGTCCACTTCTACCCAGAAGAAAGTTATGTCGACATCTGAAATTGCAGTGACAGATTGTGTCCCCGATTTTTTTACTTCAAGGACTTGGGAACATGCTGCGCCGAGAACTATATTCTGAACCAACACATTATCCATATGGGAAACCATTCCCAAGTCTCCCTATCGCCTCAAGTATTTCGAAAGATGTTAACACTTCCTGACCCAATGCCTACTTTCAAGGGCGATAATTGCAGACAGTTCTTAAAGAAGCATGATAATGAATTGGACCTCTTGCCGAATTTCTTACAGGACCCAATGCATGCTCCTAAGGACATAACCATTTTACAGGTTAGTGCATTTAAATACCTTTTTCGGCAAATTGCATGGCTTTTCACGAGGATAACAAGACAAGAAAGTGCAGCCGACATCTCTTGGATGATTATGTATATTTTATATTTTATGGTCAAGGAACAAACCATCTTCCATTGCGATAAGTCGATTTCCATTGAAATCTCTTCCCAGTTATTGCAATATAGAAACCATAAGAAATCCTTTATGTCATCTTATTTAATTTTCGCTGTGGCGAATTGCTATCCATTTCTTGGACTATCTATGTGTAAGAAGCTAAACTCTGAATTTGACTCAGTAAGATTCTCTTGCTAGATATTATGGAGACACGATGCTTGCCAACATTTTTATAAAGTCTTTAATGATTTTGTTTAGGTTTTTAAAGCATTGATATTTGGAAATTATTTTCCCCGCTTGTCTGGCCAGTTGACAATATTCCTGGATAGGAAGGGCACACTAGAAGAAATGGAGAAATATAATGTTATAAGGATTTTTGGGTCTAAACAAAATCCTTGCTTCCTTCCATGTCACATATCTGGAACAATGTTGTTTGCTAGAATAGCAAGGGAGTACATCTATTGGTTGCATTTTTTCCATGAAAAACAAAAAGTCAATTCATCTCTCTCCCTTGGAAAGTCGGGGATTTCATGGTCAGGAACCACTTCAACAGACCTTTCACTGACACTATCCTGAATGAACTCGGTGCCAGTACAAATGATTCACACAAGCAGAACCGAAAAGGCCTAGGTGAAAAAAGTGCTCAATCCCTGACCGCCACACCCAAAACCACAACATCTCGTAGCAGTAATCCAATGGCCTACCCAAGTAACAAAGTCACACAGAGTTCTTAAGGCTGAGGAGGAGATAAGAACCCTCCCTCGGGAAAACTTGAAAGTTTTCACTAACTTCCCACGACCAAAAAACGGAAAACAATAGTCCAAGAACAACAGGGACCGAGGGGAGAAATTGATATCCATGATTTCTCCCTGGAAGATATGGATCTAGAAATTGACATTGAAAAAATGTTCCCTGACGACGACCACCTAGAGAGCGCTGATCCGCACAATCTTGGGATGGAAATAATTGGCATAGATACATTAAATGAAGAAGAGTCTTTTACATTTCAGAGCGCTGTTTTTGATAGCGAATCCAAAAAATTGATTATTGAAAGGAGACATGTAAAGAATAAGAAAGGGACATCTCATTTAGATATCAACCTACATAACATGCGCCCTTCCCAGATCTCCCAGATACATCGAGCCACTGGAGATGCTCTAGAGAACTCTATTAGCGGCTTTGAAACAAAAAACGTCATGTTAAAGGAGCAACTCAAAGAATTGGAGGCAACTCTAATGCCTCTTCCACTATTTGCTACTCCTTTGGAAATGGTCAGGCGTACCACACCTATGCCAAATTTAAAAGGATCAACACGCCTTCTCACATCGGTTCGAGGCTATGTGGAAAAGAATATAAATAGAAGAATGGAATTAATAACAGAAGCTTGGGAAATGTCAAAGAATATGGTATCTTTTGGAACACGAGCACATGCTTTTCATGAGCATCTGCAAGCAGATCTCAAGAATGAGCAAGGTTTCTACCTCGATGCAGTTTTTCCATTTGGTATTAAAGTTACTGGTATGATGAAATTCATAAGAATACAGGAGGATCTCCCTTCCCTGGATCGAATAGACCAGCTAAACTCATGCTGGAAAGAAAAGGTAAAGAACCTGATTGGAATCGTTCAAGAATGTAGCCAGACCATATCTAGAAGAGAAAAACTATTCAAGAAGCTAACTGAGATAGATCTAGCTACCAGCATCGATGAAGTCCAGGACACGAAATTGATATTCAACTTGTTGTTTTTAACCAAGCAAGAATTTGATGATCAAGTTCATATCTATAAAACACTGCCATTTGAAAATTTCTATGACAATCTTGAATATGGTGAAGATGACGTGAAAACCTGGATAGTCGGTTATGCGATTAAAAACCAAGATATTCAACAAGCATTGCACCACTTGTCCATTGATCTAAGGGACTTGGAAAGTGAATTCTTCAATATAAAAATCCGGCATGAAATCAACATGGCGCCCATGAGGAGCTACATCGAAGAATGGATCAAAAAGGACATTAGCGAGAAAATGACAAGGCATGGGACACCATCATAGTAAGTTGATACTGATTACATTCTTCTGTCTTCATCCGCTTACTCTAACAAAGCTTTAACCGAGTTCTGACAATTTTCTCTTTCTTCTTGCCAGGTTTTGCTGTTTTCCATTGCCAACTTTCTTCTTTCTACAAACTTCGTTCTTGTACATCTTTGCTTTGTAGTCTGCGGCAATTTCACAGAATGTGTACTGAACTATATATTTTTTTACAAATTCGAAGACAACTATTTTTGGGAAATAGTCTCAAATGTTTTTTGCGACCCGATTTATCTAAATATAAATATTTGATGTTGTTCTATGGTGATCTTCAATGTTTGGTGTTGTTATTTGAAATTTGTATTTCCTCTTAAAATTAACTCATTTCCCTGTACATGCTTATGTTCTATATTGTGCATATATTGCAACTTCCTATATTTCAGAATATTCTTCGATATACAAAATGTAAAGTATATATATTTTTCTCTATTTCTTGTGGGTTTGAACAAAAAATACGAGCCCAAAACACCATTCACATTCGAACATGGTTTACATTTGGACCACAAATAATCTATTAAGATACATTAATATGAATACATTTTAAATAAACAAAAACAAAATCCCTTTAAACTTCAACCTGACTTTCTCAGAATCGTGGATTGCCCGCGGGTTGGCCGGTTAACGGACTGCCAAATCCTCATTTTCATCTGTATCTTCACATCAGGAGCCCGACCGACTACCGTCCCTTTCAACACTTAGCCAATTATCTCACCGAGACATCCCAACTTAGCGCTATCAAATTCTTATCCCGCGTGTTCCGTGATATACATCTTGCACCAACACTTACGTCATATACATTTTGCACCCAACAATTCCGTGATACACATTTTGTAGACAACACTTCTGTCATTTGCAATTCGACCCCAGACCACTAGAACTCACAAGCTTCACTATAACTGGGTTCACAAATTTCGGAAAAACGACTAAGTAATGAGAAAGATAAAGTACAGGGAAAAGAGAAATGGGAAATTGGTTAAGTATAGAAGATAAAAAAGAAGGGTTAGTATATTCACATCTGTAATAGATATCCCATTTCCTGGAAAGATCTCTTCCTGCATGTTTCTATAGAAGTTATATACTTATTGCATATACTTGCAAAGAAGTTCCAAGGTGGCGGACATAGAAAACAACGACTAGGAATTGGAAATTTTCTGGACCCGCCAACCCGACGATCCGTGAAATAAATTGTCGTGGAAAGCGGTTGGACGGGCTTCAAAATAGGCTGACAAGGGTTCCCAAGGAGACGTGAGGCCCCAACGGTGAAATTGTATTGATCGGAACTTTTGAGTGAAAACTGTGTAACATGGAAGAGGGGCTGATGTAGGAGTCCGAAAGTCAATTTGCATATCGCAGAAGTCGGGGGCTATTTGTATATGTAGGAGTCCGTAGTTTTATTTCACAGAATATGTACTGAACTATATATTTTTTTACAAATTCAAAGACAACTCTTTTTGGGAAATATTCCCAAATGTAGTTTGTGACCCATTTTATCTGGATATAAATACTTGAGGTTGTTCTATGGCGATCTTCAATGTTTGGTGTTGTTATTTGAAATTTGTATTTTTTCTTAAAATTAACTCATTTCTCTATACATGTTCCTGTTTTATATTGTGCATGTATTGCAACTTCCTATATTTCAGAATATTCTTCGATATATAAAATGTAAAGTCATATATTTTTTTCTCTATTGCTTGTGGGTTTAAGCAAAAATTGTGAGCCCAAAACACCATTCAGATTTGAACATGGTTTACATTTGGAACATAAATAATATATTAAGATACATTAATATGAATACATTTTAAATAAACAAAAACAAAATCCCTTTAAACTTGAAGTTGACTTTCTCGGGATCCTGGATTGCCCACGGGTTGACCGATTAGTGGACTTCCAAATCCTCATTTCCATCTATATCTTCACATCAGGAGCCTAACTGACCACCCTCCCTTTCAAAACTTAGCCAATTATCTCACTGCGACATCCCAACTTAGCACTATTGAATTCTTATCCCGCGTGTTCTGTGATATACATCTTGTACCCAACGCTTCCGTCGTATACATTTTGCACCCAACAATTCCGTGATACACATTTGGAAGAAAACACTTCCGTTATTTGAAATTCGACCTCGGACCATTGGAACTCGCAAGCTTCATTATATCCGGGTTTAGAACTTTCAAAAAAATGACTAGGTAATGAGAAAGATAAAGTACAGGGAAAAGAGAAACGGGAATTTGGTTAAGCATAGAAGATGGAAAAGAAGGGTTAATATATTTACATCTGTAATAGATATCCCATTTCCTGGCAAGATCTTTTTCTGCATGTTTCCAGAGAATTTATATACTTATTGCATATAATTGGAAATAAATGAGAAGGTGGCGGGCACTGAAAACAACGATTAGGAATTAGAAATTGTCTAGACCTGCCAACCCGATGATCTGCGAAAGAAATTTCCATGGAAAGCAGTTGGACGGGCTTCAAAATAGGTTGACAAGGATTCCCGAGGACAAGTGAAGCCTCGATGATCAAATTGTATTGATCAGAAGTCTGTAAGTCAATTTGTATATCGTGGAAGTCGAGGGGTTGTTTGCAGGTCAAGGAACACTAGAACTGCACTCCACTTGTCTTAGAATTTGCAAGCAAAAAAGTCGGGTAAGTATGAAATTGGAGGCACGAAAGACATTCCAAGAAATGGCGAAATATGGAAAGAAGACGCAAGGGCTTCAAAATGGGGTGACAACTGTGTATGACAAAAGATGGTATGATGTGGGATTGCGACAGTAAATTTGTATATCGCAGAGGTCTGGGTGCTGTTTGCAGGTCACAGAACAATGGAAGTGCAATATAGAGCCTGCCTGCCCGAGAATTCGCGATATCAAAAGTGGCTAGGCATCCAATGGCTAGTAGTTGGTCAGAGTCGTGATATAAAAGTACGAACACAAATGTGGACCCGTGAGTCCACCAAAGTGTGCATTGAAACATTTTCAGAAAAAAACGACTAAGGAGAAAGAGAGAGTAGAGGGGGAAAAGAAACGAGAATTTGGTTTATATTCAAATCTGTAATAAATATTCCATTTCCTAGCAAAATATTTTCTATATGTTTTTGGATAAGTTGTATATAGATTTCGTATACTTGGAAAGAAGTCTGAAGGTAGCGGGCACAAGAAACAACAACTAGAAATTGGAATTTTCCTGAACCCGCGAACTCGACGATCCGCGGAAGAGATGTCAAGAAATGGTTAAGTGTGAAAAGCAGTCGGACAAGCTTCAAAATAGGCTGACAAGGATACCTGAGGAGACGTAAGGCCCCGACTGTCAAATTGTATATATCAGAACAATTTAGTGCAAAATGTGTAACATGGAAGAGGGTATTCCTGCCATCCTCAATGCATATTCATTCTACTTTTACTAGTATAATACAATTTAAATAAATATATTTAAACTTGAACCTGACTTATTTCGACCTCGTTGATTGGTCCTATATCGTCACATCATGAACCTGACCGACCACAATTCCTTTCAACACTTAGCCAATTATCTCTTCGTGGGGTCGCGTCTTAATGCTATCAAATTTTTATGCCCCCTGTTTGGTGATATACATGTTGGTTTGCTTATTGGCATTTGCAAGAAAAAAACGCATTCAACAATGATTTACGGGAGTCCGATCGATCCGCGGGTTGCCGCTATTATAAATCTTGCACCCAAAACTGTTGTCATCTACAATTGGGCGATATACATCTTGCACCCAAAACTTATGGAATCTACAATTCGTCATGACTTAGCACTGTCAAATTATTATGCCCCCTGTTCTGTGATATACATGTTGCACACAACACTTCCATGATATACATTTTGCACCCAACACTTCCATGATATACATTTTGCACCCAACACTTCCGTTATTTACAATTCAACCCCGGTTCACAAAACTTTCAAACCATTTATCACCCTCTTCAATCCCCGCCACATTCCCTCCCTTCCCAATGCACATTCGTTATTCTTTTACTATCGACAACTCAACATACAGGTTCGCTCATTTTCATTAATAAGAAAAAAAGGCATTCAAGTATACGAGAGTTCGACCCACTGCCGTTGCTTTTCATAACTACTTGTCGGGTTGCTGTAACCGAAATTTTCTTTCCCCTTTTCCGTGATATACATCTTGCACCCAAAACTTCGATGATCTACAATTCCATAGTTATCCAACTTTATAGCAGTCGATCTTCGGGTTGGCGCTATTATATATCTTGCAGCCAAAACTTCCTCCATCTACAATTCCGTGATGCACATCTTCCATAGAAAACTTCTGTACTATACAATTTGTCCAGCTCACAAGATTCGGTCTACCCGGCTTCACAAATATTTCAAAGCATTTATCGTTGCCTTTCATTGCTGCTACCTTCGCACCCTTCCCAATGCACATGGATTATGCTTTTACTAGTGACAACTCAACACACATGTTCGAAAGAGATTGGCACTGCTTTGCTTAGTCACAACTCACCATACAAGTTTTCTTAACAATATTACTCGACTCTCCCCATTTTCCAAAAATAACCTTATAAGCTACTTGGCAGGGACTACGCTGCCACACATCACTTGTTACTTTGGATGTCCCACCTTATCACTCGTACAATTATATGAGTGGCTACACCTTATTACTGGCTAGTTTTGAGCCCATAGCAATTAAAAATGTGAAGAGTTACCTCAAATATCAACTTTTATAGTTCTTCGAAGGCCTAGGAATATATAATTGAACTCAGGGACATAGATTGATTTTAAAAATAAAATAAAAATGAATCAAGTAGTGGGCTGCTTTATCAACTTGTACATTCACATTATTATTAGGGAATTATTTTCAGTTTAGAGATAAACCTCAAATATTTAATGGGAAAAGGGCCTCCATCCCATCAACAATGTTATATGCATATTATAAAAACATAATTTACTTATTGTCGGAGATGTCAATAAATAAAGATTTTGGTTTAATTTTTGGAGATTTGTATTCAAATTTCATAATTAAAAAAATCATTTATTTCTAAAAATTATTGACATTTTAATTATGAAATAAAATTGAAAAATATATTGTGGAGATTTTCTAAAAACAAATTGTATGTCATTTAATATATCTACATAAATTATATGAATAATCAATGTGATTTTTGAGAGAAGAATATAAAAGAAGGGGGATCAGTGTAATTACAGTGAACTCAAGCATCGAAAGTAGATGACATCACATTCACACAAAATTAAAATTATGTATCAAGAAAATGCCCAATCACAACTACACAAAAAGATGGATTGACACAACACACAAAAGGTTCTTTTCCACCACCGCACAATACCAATTTCCTTATGTTGTTTAATTTTTGGTGGCGTTCTTCTCAATTGTCTTCCTTCTAGTCACTCTCTTCCTCCATATATGAGACTCTAACCTTTTATTTTAGGAGTGAATCTCCTAAACATGGACTTTTACATAAACCTCTATCAATTTCTTTGTTTGTGACATTAGAGTGAGCTATTAGATTTAAACTCCATTAGATTTAAACTCCATTCTTTCTTTGGATTATGTAATTGAGATGAGGAGATGGAATATTGATAATTGCATTGAGAGCATTTCTTTTTGTGAAAGTACCAATCATGTTTTTGTGTGCAACATTCTAGGTGAACACTTCATCAATTATTAAGGAAAAAATAATTCTGAATGATATGAAGAACAATGTTTCAAAATGGAGAAATAGCCATATATAAAGAGGAGCACATAGAGATGTAAATAATAAATCATAAAACAATGTTTAAAATTGAAATAAAAATAAAACAATTTCATTTAAATTAGAAGGAAATTTAGACAATACAAAATATATAACAAAACAAAATCACTATAGTTACAATGTACTCAAGCAACAAAAGTAGATGGCATCACACTTGCACAAAATTGAAACTACGTATCAAGAAAATGGCCAATCACAACTACAAAAAAATATTAACACAATACATGTAGGGTTCTTTCCCCTTCACCACACAATACCATTTTCCTTGTATTGTTTAAATTTTGATGTTGTGTTTTCAATTTTCTTCCTTCTAATTCACACTCTTCATTTATGAACCTCTAACCTTTTCTTTAAGGAATGCATTTCTAAAGTATGGAACCTAGCATTAATTTTAGGCAAACTTTGTCAATATGTTTGTTAGTGACATTAGAGTGAGAGCTATTAGACAAATATATTCTTTCTCCTGAATGTGTTAATGAGATGTTGAAATGGAATATTGATGGTGTTGAGAGGAGTTGTTTTTGTGAAATTGCTTATCATGTTTTTTGTGCGCAACATTTCAAGTTCCATCATCAAGGAAGAAACAACTCTAAATAATATAAGAATAATTTTGTAAAAGGAGAAAGAGACACATGTATATATAGAGAGCAACACAATGTGTTGGCTCTTTTTGGAGATCATAGTCCACTTAGGTTTCCAATAAAGGTTCAATGTAGTCTAGTGATGACACTTTCAATCCTCACGAGAGGAAGGTCTTAGTCGAAGTATGTGTCAATATTAAGGATAGGGATGGAAGTTGCAAGATGAGTGGTTAACCATTTAGTCTCGACATCCATTCACACTAGAATATATACTAACGATACACAATGCTAGCTCTTTGTAAATTTGTTTGGATGAGAAAACAAATGACAGAGGTAGCCTATAGACCAACTTTAAGACCAGAAACTAGCCTTTCTGACCTATAGAGGGCTCTCTCTGAGACTTAGTCTCTAACAGATAATGACTTTGAATTGTCAGCTAGGTTTATTATGTTTGTGAAATGTTTCTGGTTCTGTTGGCAAGGAAATACAGAACCTTGGGCCATGGAGTCAAATTCAAGAAAGCGAGAGAAATAAATGACTTGGTAAATGAAACTTTGAGAGGATAAAGGCTAAGCAGACAATGGTCTTTCAGTTCAAATGTCATTGTGTGTGGCGAAAGAAAGAGTACATAAAGCAACTCAGAGCACCATTGAGGATGAATTCTAAATCACTTAGAAGAAAACACAAGAGTTTAAATGGTGAAGTCTAAAGCACCACGCGATGAATTCTTGACTTATTAAACGTTCCAATTTAAATAGAGTAAAGACATGGATATACAAAAAACAGGGAGTACATACATAGAAGAGATCACAATACATCAAACCACCACCATTAGAATATTTTCGTCAAATCCTCAAGACTTTTTCATTATATTTCAATTGGGTTCGAAAATTACATTCAATAGTCTACTGTCTACACTACTTTTCCAACCAACCCGACTTACATTGAAAATATGCAATGTATAGAAAAAGCTACGCCCTTGGGCTGCCATGCTCCAAACCACTACTCCTAGAATTTCGGTCCTGGTTATTCCCTGCCAGATGACCTTTCGAATAGGACTTACTAAGAATGGAAACCCAACTGCACCCAATCATGTCATAACTAACATCTTTATCATGATTGTTCGGTCATCAGTAAGATTCAATCATTAGGAGGTGATGCGTCGATGTTTCTCCTTTGAGTGGTTACCCGAATGATCAAGCACACTGTCAGAATTCTGCCACCCAGTGTAATGGGCTTTGGTTGTTTCCACGCGATCACTGGCTGTATTATGCATGTGGCAAATTGGTATGGTGGATGACTGTGGGATGTCGCTCATGCTTTCCAGATGGCGATGATGGTTGGGGAGGGGCTACACATCTCCTTCAAAACTGTTATGTGTTTCACCTACACTTGTCCTTCTCGATAGGTGGGTTTACAACATCCGCACGACGTATGTCCACCAAGTGGTACTCGTCAGATTCCTTGTTTCTTGGCAGGAAACAAGACACGAGGGGAGAGAAATTTCGAGTCATGTTCAAAAAGACAAAAATGGGGCTAGGTCAATCATGTCTCTAGTCTCACCTGCAATCTTAATACTCTAAGCGTTTTCCTAAGAGACCAGTTTCGTCTTTTCAGATTCTTCACAGGTCCCCCACCAGTGAGTTCTCCATTAAGCTCTTGTAGGAAATATGCGTTGTTCCCGTGATACGCGACAATCCTGAATGGCCCCATCCAAATATGATCAAACTTTCCATGCTTTCCTTTGTCTTCATTCCTCGCGTGCCACTTTAGCACCATATCATTTACCTTGAAATCCTCCTACTTAGTGTGCTTGTCGAAAATTTTCTTCATTCTGTCTTGGTGAAGCTGTGATCGGTTGAAAACTTGTTCCCTCATTTGCTGCGCATGAACCAATTGGTTTATCCTCCTCTGAGTGTCGTTTGGATCGGATTCTTGCTCTTGCAAAAACCTCCTGACTGGAAATCCCAATGAGGTGGGGAAAACTGCCTCTGCGCCATATACAATTTGAAAAGGTAACATGGAGATGGAATTTTTGGTAGTGATTCTGTTAGTCCATAGCACGTAGATAAGATTCTTGTGCCATGCCTTCTTGTTGTCCTACAAGAGTTTTTTAAATAATCCTGGTTAAAATTTTGTTGGATGATTCCTTCAATCCATTACCTTGTGGGTAATAAGCCGTAGAATATCCCAGGGTTATGTTGTAATCATTACAAAACTTTTCCATATTCTTAGATTTGAACGCTGCTGCATTTTTCGTGATGATCTTGACTGGGCAACAAAATCTAGACAGGATATTGGTCTCCAAAAACTGAATGATAACTGTGTCGGTAGCTTGCCTTGTGGGGACCGCTTCAATCCATTTGGTGAAATAGTCTGTGGCCATTAGCATCCATCTATGCTAAGATGAGGATGGCAGATGGATTTCTCCTATAAAATCTAGACCCCATTGCATAAACAGTGCTTCAACAGAGATAGGATTTACCAACAGGGGTTGCAACTTTCTTTTCCCATCAAATATCTGACATTCGTGGCAACTGGAAACTTCTTTGTATACATCTGAAAAAATACCAGGCCAATAGAATCCGACCCTCAATATTTTGTGCGTGGTGGTCTTCCATTAATTATTCCCCCCGTAGTCCCCTTTGTGGAACTCCTTGATAGCCTGTTCTGTATCTTCTTCCAGCAAACAATTTAGCATGATCCCTCCTGGATCCTTACAATACAAAGGTTGTCTAGGATGAAAAACTTAGCTGCCTTCAACTTCAAAAATATGGTCTTGGTTTTGCTCAACCCTGGAGGAGATTTCAAATTCCTTAACATGTAAATAATGTTAGCGTACCAAGGCGAATTGATGAATTTCTGAGATACCTGTGGGACTTCTTCTTCTTGTGGATTCCCCGACAGATCAACGATGAAATTTATTCCCAAAACATCGCAGTTCGACTGTGCCATCAATTTTGCAAGCCTTCGACCCTTAATCAACTTTGTAGGATTAATTTTGAGGTCATATTCCAGCATGACTGCGATCCATTTATTCCTTCTCCCATCAAGGTTAGGTTGAGTAAGGATATCCTTGACGAAATTGCTAGGCACTTAAGCCATGACACGAGAATGCAGTATATAAGTCCTGAATTCCTTGAGGGCCTTCACTAAGGTGTACACTTGTTTTTCCATGATGTCATACCTTAGTGGGGAGTCTCTCAATGTCCTGCTGAAATAGGCTATAGGATTTTTGAAATTTTGCTCATCCTTCTGTAACAGGACGCCAACGATGGTGTGTTCCAAGGCGAAGGAAAATGAGATAAAGTCCCTTGTGAAATCCAGGCTGGCTAATACGGGCGCTTTGGTCAGCGCCACCTTGATGTCTTCAAACGAATTCCTGGCTTCAGGGGTCCATTTTATCTCATTACCTTTCCTGAGCATAGTCATGATGTGCTTTATAATCTCAGCTAGATTTGGAATGAACCTCCAAAAATTCACCTTTCCCAGGAAATACTACACCTATTTCTTGCTCCGAGGAGTGATGATCTTCAGAATCCCTTCAACCCTACTGGGGTCTATCTTTATGCCTTCCTTTGAGATGATGTGCCCCAACAAATTTCCTTCTTGCATCCCAAAATTTGATTTCTTCGGATTTAGTGAGATGCCAAATTTCCTGCATTTATGGAAAACCTTCTTCAGATGTTCAAGATGTTGTTTGTCGGAATTAGAAAAAACCACGATGTCATCCAATTAAATCACGATAAACTTGTCTTTCTCCTTGGAAAATGATATATCCATGGCCCTTTGGAAAGTTTCTCTAGCGTTCATAAGCCCAAAAGGCATATTTGCATACATGAACGTACCCCACAGTGTCGTAAAGGCTGTTTTCTCCTGGTCGTCCGGGTGCACCATGATCTGATTGTAACTAGAAAAACTGTCCAGCAATGATATTTTCTGGGATCCAACTACCTTCTGCAGGATGTAATCCATCTTGGGAAGTGGGTTTTTTTCTTTGAGGGACACTCTCTTCAGGTTCCAAAAATCCATGCATAACCTTATTTCACCTCTCTTCTTCCTTACATGCACAAGGTTGGTCACCCACTTTGAAAATCTCAAAGAAACAATAATTTTGGCATCAAATAGTTTCTTTACCTCCTTTTCAATCAACAACATTAGCATGGGATTGATCCATCTCAACTTTTGCTTGAAAGGTTTTTGATCTTCCTTGATGGGAATCACATGCTGAATTACTCTAGTGTCATAGACTTTTAAGTCTTCATAACTCCATGCAAAAACGTTAGGGAAATATTTCATGAGGTTGATATATCTCTGCTTGATCTCCGGACTGAGTGTCTTTGACAATCTAATTATCTTAGGATTCTCTTGAGTCCTGATGTTGCAATCCTTGATATCTTCATCATTCGTAGTTATTCTGGGATTTATGGATACATAATTTTCATCAAACAACTTTTCTAATGGAACCAATCCTTTGAGGATGATGTTGTTTTTTAGCTGCACTATATCCCTTCCAACTATCTGGTTCTGGAAGGGGTCGTCGTCACTGCGCGCAGCTGCGTCTTCATCCTCTTCACAACAACACTCATCATCAATATTCACGTTAGAGAACTTGTTGCTCATTTGGAGGAACCTCTCCACCTGTTTTTCATCTTCAAACACTTGCCAATATTTGATGTTATTGGGTACTGCGGGCCTGTGTTTGAATTCAATCTCATACTTCCTATTGGGAAAAAATGGAATTTTAAACACTGAAGCTGAGGTGTCCAGGGCATCTGCAATTTGATTTTTCCCCCTAGGGATCACTGACAAATTATACTCTGATAACTCTTCAAGGAGGTACAACACTAGGTTCCTATATGCTCTTAGTCTGGGGTGCTTGGACTGGTATATACCCTTTACTTGATTTATGATGAGCTCAGAGTCTCCATGCACTGCTATCCTCTTAGTGCCCAATTCCTTTAAAGTTCTCAAACCCAAAATTAGTGCCTCATACTCGACCATGTTATTTGTACAATCAAAGGTGAGCTTGTAAGAGCAGAGCTTTGAGCCCACTTTGGGAGGATTGATCCACACACTGACTCCGGCTCCTTCCCTACTGACAGCTCCGTCGAAGCTCATGTTCCACATTTCATTTTTCCGCGCGGTTTCTCTGATCTGTGCATTTCTCTGCTCGATGTGCAGCCTTATCTTTGACAGTCATGAAAGTTGTTGGCTCCCCCTCTTCAAAACTTCAGTCATTTAAAAAAATAGAGGAGCCAATTTCAGTATCAACAGAGTAGATGGGGTGATTGTTTGGTTGGGTTTTGCTACTCACCATGTACTTGAGAAACAC
>JASDQU010095356.1:19464-32080 GCA_032191745.1 Picea mariana | reverse complement strand
TCCATATTGATACGCCTTTATTAAATCTTAGCTGACTTCGAAATTAGAAAGTTCTCTAGACTAGATTCCCTTCTAGGTTCCACATTCCTTTTGTTTTTAAGTTTCCCCTTTTTGGTCGAAGTTGTAAATTAGTAGATTTTGTACTTAGCCAACAATTACTGTTTTAAATAATTTATTCCTCCAAATATATTTTTTTATTTTATTTTCACCCCCAATTTATTCATCCCCCCCTTTATTACTTTCTTAATTAAATTTATTTCTCAAGAGCTACTTAGATCTAGGCTTTAAATTCTTTTAGCTCAATAAAAATTGTTTTTAAAGGAAATTTTATATTTTTAATCTTTACTCATGCAACAATCATTTTACGGCTGACCAAGTCCTAAGGAGACATAGTTTTCTAGGTACTTAGGTCAGCCTTATATGCACCCGTACTTAGGTACTTAGGTACTTAGGTCAGCCGTAGACATAGCTTCCATATATGCACCCTTCCGTATATGCGCGCTTCTGTATATGCACCCTTCTGTATATGCGCAGCTTCCGTATATGCACCTTCCGTATATGCGCAACTTTTGTATATGCACGCATCCATATATGTGCGCTTCTGTATATGCACACTTCCATATATCCACCTTCTGTATATGCGCGCTTCCATATATTCTAGCTTCCGTATATGCACCAGCTTCCATATATGTGCGCTTCCGTATATGCGCAGCTTCCGTATATGCGTGCTTCGGTATATGCACCAGTTTTCATATATTCGCGCTTCCGTATATGCACCTTCCGTAAATGCACCCTTCTATATATGCGCGCTTTCGTATATGCGCCGCTTCCGTATATGCACCTTTCATATACCTTCCGTATATGCGCAGCTTCCATATATGCACGCTTCCGTATATGCGTAGCTTCCGTATATGTGCCCTTCCGTATATGCACAGCTTCCGTATATGTGCGCGCTTCCGTATATGCGCTATCAGTGTATGTGCCCTTCCGTATATGCGCGTTTCCGTATATGCGCCATCAGTATATGTGCCCTTCCGTATATGCGCGCTTCCGTATATGCGTGCACCTTTTATATATGAGCGCTTCCGTATATGTGCCATCGGTATATGTGCCCTTCCGTATATGCACGCACCTTCCGTATATTCACGCTTCCGTATATGCGTGCTTCCGTATATGCACGCTTCCATATATGCACCAGCTTCCGTATATGCACGCTTTCGTATATGCGCAGCTTTCGTATATGTACCTTCCGTATATGCACGCTTCCGTATATGCGCAGATTCCGTATATATACCTTCCGTATATGTGCCCTTCCGTATATGCACGCTTTCGTATATGTGTAGCTTCCGTATATGCACGCTTCCGTATATGCGCTTCCTTATATGCACCTTTCGTATATGCGCAGCTTCCGTATATGCACGCTTCTGTATATGCGCAGCGTCCGTATATGCGTGCGTCTGTATATGCGCGCTTTCGTATATGGACCAACTTCCGTATATGCGCGCTTCCATATATGCGTCAGCTATATGCGCAGCTTCCGTATATGCGCCCTTCCGTATATGCACGTTTTTGTATATGTGCGCTTCTGTATATGCACGCTTCCGTATATGCCAGCTTTCGTATATGCACCAGCTTCCATATATGCGTGCTTCCGTATATGAGCAGCTTTCGTATATGCGTGCTTCCATATATGCGTCCTTCGGTATATGAACCAACTTTCATATATGCGCGCTTTCGTATATGCACCTTCTCTATATGCACCCTTCCGTATATGCGCGCTTCCGTATATGCGCAACTTCCGTATATGCGCACCTTCCGTATATGCACGCTTACGTATATGCACGCATCATCCGTATATGCAACGTCCGTATATGCGTGCGTTCGTATATGCATGCTTCTGTATATGCAGCATCTTCCATATATGCACGCTTCCGTATATGCACAACTTCCGTATATGCACCTTCCGTATATGTGCCCTTCCGTATATGCACGCTTCTGTATATGTGCAGCTTCCGTATATGCACGCTTCCATATATGCGTGCTTCTGTATATGCAGCAGCTTCCATATATGCACGCTTCCGTATATGCGCAGCTTCCATATATGCACGCTTCCGTATATGCAGTGGCTTCCATATATGCGCAGCTTCCGTATATGCACAGCTTCCGTATATGTGCAGCTTCCGTATATGCACGCTTCCGTATATTCGTGCTTCTGTATATGCAGCAACTTCCATATATGCACGCTTCTGTATATGTGACCTTCCATATATGCACGCTTCCGTATATGTGCAGCTTTTGTATATGCATGCTTCCGTATATGCGCTTCCTTATATGCACCTTTCGTATATGCGCGCTCCCGTATATGCGCCAGCTTTCGTATATGCACGCTTCCATATATGCGCCAGCTTTTATATATGCACCATTCCGTATATGCACCCTTCCATATATGCGCCCTTCCGTATATGCACCTTCCGTATATGCAGAACTTCCGTATATGCACGCTTCCGTATATGTGCACTTTCGTATATGCATTCTTTCGTATATGCACCTTCCGTATATGCGCGCTTCCGTATATGCACCAGCTTCAATATATGCGCTTCCGTATATGCACCTTTCGTATATGCGCGCTTCCGTATATGCGCCAACTTCCGTATATGCGCGCTTCCATATATGTGCCAGTTTCTGTAGATGCACCCTTCCGTATATGCGCCCTTCCGTATATGCGCAACTTCCGTATATGCATGCTTCTATATATGTGCGCTTCTATATATGCATGCTTTCATATATGCACCTTTCGTATATGCGCGCTTCCGTATATGCACCAGCTTCCATATATGCGCGCTTCCGTATATGAGCAGCTTCCGTATATGCGTGCTTCCGTATATGCACGCTTCGGTATATGCACCAGCTTCCGTATATGCAGAAGCTTTCATATATGCACGCTTCCGTATATGCGCAGCTTCCGTATATGCACCTTCCGTATATGTGCAGCTTCCGTATATGCACGCTTCTGTATATGCGCTTTCGTATATGCACGCTTCCGTATATGCAGTAGCTTCCATATATGCACGCTTCTGTATATGTGCAGCTTCCGTATATGCACGCTTCCGTATATGCACGCTTCTATATATGCAACAGCTTCCATATATGCACGCTTCCGTATATGTGCTCTTCCGTATATGCACGCTTCCGTATATGTGCAGCTTCCGTATATGCACGCTTCCGTATATGCGCTTCCTTATATGCACCAGCTTCCATATATGCGCTTTCGTATATGCACCTTTCGTATATGCGCGTTTCCGTATATGCGCCAGCTTCCGTATATGCGCGCTTCCATATATGCGCCAGCTTCTATATATACACCCTTCCGTATATGCGCAGCTTCCGTATATGCGCTCTTTCGTATATGCACCTTCCGTATATGCGCAACTTCCATATATGCACGCTTCCGTATATGTGCGCTTCCGTATATGCATGCTTTCGTATATGCACCTTCCGTATATGCACGCTTCCGTATATGCACCAGCTTCCATATATGCGCGCTTTCGTATATGAGCAGCTTCCATATAAGTGCTTCGGTATATGCACCAACTTCCGTATATGCGCGCTTCTATATATGCAACATCTTCTCTATATGCGTGCTTCTGTATATGCGCCAGCTTCCGTATATGCACGCTTACATATATGCGCAGCTTCGGTATATGCACCTTTCATATATGCACCCTTCCGTATATGCGTGCTTCAGTATATGCGCTTCTGTATATGTGCGCTTCTGTATATGTGCGCTTCCGTATATGCACCTTCCGTATATGCGCGCTTCCATATATGCCAGCTTCCGTATATGCACCAGCTTCCATATATGCGCGCTTCCATATATGCGCAGCTTCCGTATATGCGTGCTTCCGTATATGCATGCTTCGGTATATGCACCAGCTTCTGTATATGCGCGCTTCCGTATATGCACCCTTCCATATATGCGTGCTTCCGTATATGCATGCTTCCGTATATGCACAGCTTCCATATATGCACCTTTCGTATATCTTCCGTATATGCGCAGCTTCCGTATATGCACCTTTCGTATACCTTCCATATATGCGCATCTTCCGTATATGCATGCTTCCGTATATGCGCAGCTTCCATATATGTGCCCTTCCATATATGCACGCTTCCATATATGCGCGGTTCCGTATATGCGCGCACCTTTCATATATGCGCGCTTCCGTATATGCGCCATCGGTATATGTTCCCTATGCTACATCGGTGTATGTGCCCTTCCGTATATGCGCGCTTTCATATATGTGCACACCTTCTGTATATGCGTGCTTCCGTATATGCACCAGCTTCCGTATATGCACGCTTCTGTATATGCACAGCTTCGGTATATGAACCTTCCATATATGCACGCTTCTGTATATGTGCAGCTTCTGTATATGCACACCTTCCGTATATGCACGCATACGTATATGCACGCGTCATCCGTATATGTAGCGTCCGTATATGCGAGCGTCATCCGTATATGCAGCGTCCATATATGCGTGCGTCCGTATATGCGCTCTTCCGTATATGTGCAGCTTCTATATATGCACTTTCCGTATATGTTCCCTTCCGTATATGCATGCTTTTGTATATGTGCAGCTTCCGTATATGCACGCTTCCGTATATGCGCTTCCTTATATGCACCTTCCGTATATGCGCAGCTTCTGTATATGCACGCTTCCGTATATGCACAGCGTCCGTACGACTACTTGTCGAATCTCAAGTAAACTAACATCGATCAACAATTCGTGCGACTACTTGTCGAATCCCAAGTAAACTAACATCGGTCAACAATTCGATGACTACGCTATATTCCTTTATATTATTGGTTGCACAACCAAGGAAAACACCTTGCAAACTGATAATTTCATTCGTGGGTGTGTAGATTGCCGAAGTGACTGCGACTGTAAATAGCATCCTTGAAGACTCCCAGGTGACTGCGACTGTAAATAATGAGGGTTCCTCTGTTTTCTTTTTTCTCACAGAAATTTTCCCACCAATCTTTGACATGGGGGACGCCTTTGAGGAGTGCAAAAGTAATATTTTCTCTATTCGAGAATGTATGGACAAAGAAATACCCTTCTAGCAGATTGAACAATTTGTCTACCACATCTGCGTCTATCTGACCTTCAAATATAAGAATATCGAAGTTGATTTGTACCTTGAAGGGGGTGGTGCCTCCGTTTGAGGAAGGTGCGTTGCCTGTTGGTAGCCGCCAAAGGATTTGCACAAAAGTATCCATCATCTCATTCCTTTGTTGTGTGAGTGCTTCCTTGAGCAACATTTTGAAGGGATCTCATGTCCCATCATCTTTCTTTACTTTTTCCATGAGAGGTYGTTTTGGYGTACGAGAGCTTTTGTCCTCAAGAGAAACAAGCCCGAAACTCAATTCTTTGTACCCTTACCTCATTGGGGACATGCATTAAGAACGAGAAGGAGCAAACCGCATTGATAGCACTGATCTAGAATATATTTGCAGAACAAAATGAATACAGATTATTATCAAAATATTCTTAACACATAATAACATATATATAGTAAAACTAGTTTCTATTCAATAAGGAAATAAGTTGAAACTGTAAAATGCAGCGAAAACAAGCTTGCTAGAATGGTGGCAGCTTATCTCTGAGAAAAAATGTGACGGCTATGCTCATTCGCAAGAAGATGATTACAATGAGGCTCTGGAGGCCTTTTTACAATAAATAAGAATTTTAAAAACCCTATACATCCAAAAAACCCTAACTCTAGGAGATGAAACGCCAAAAGTCACGTGGGCCCCGTTTGGGTAAGTTAATACATCAACTTCTGGGGGTCGTAACTTTTGCATACGATCTTCGTTTTCGGTGCACGATAGCTAGTTGGAAATGTCTATCCGATGAATACACATTTTGTTGCTAATTATTGAAGATTATTATAAGTGTGGTGATCCCTAAAAAAACATTGTTTAGGGCCTCAAAACAACCTCACAAGTCAAAGACCCGAAAACAACGCGTGACAATGGTGGCACGGAAAGGATTGTAATAATTGTGAATATTTATTATTCAYCRGATAATGAATGGGTGGACAGTAAATGAATTAGTTAATRAATAATGAATGGGTGGACGGTAAATGAATTAGTTAATRAATCTATAGGTACTATGAATGAATAGTAGATGCTTGGTCATTTCAAYGACATTTTCCCTCAYGACAAATTATTGGTTGTGTTCTTTWGGAATTTTAGTCAAAAYGAAGAGCTTTTCCCATGTGAYGAGCGTGCTTCTCGATTATATGATCTTTGATCTTGCATGCCATAATTATTATGCCTACAACTTTTCTTCCGATTTTCGAGGACGCCTAAGAAGAGTGGAGGAGAACAACTGTCGATCACAGGAAAACATGGAACTACTAATGACTCAGTTTTTTCGGATACCACTTTGCTTTCAGTTATGGATTGCACTGAATCTCTTAAATTGTTTATCTCGATCTCTTGAACTGGTATTTAAGGGGTTCGACACGCAACAACCTCAGTCACAAACAAAAGGAAAAGTTTTTGGTAGAACTGACAACAAAGATCATCATAAGAAAGTCAAATACAAATGTTATTTAAAGATCGCAACTTGCTGCTAAATCGATGAAAAAAGGGTAAATTATTCATTAGCTTAAAATTTGCAATTACATTAAGAATTTAAAGATACCACTTAACTAAGTAAAACTCTTCTGATAACGAAAGTGTTTGGGTCACATGCCAACAATATAAGTTTGCTACACAACGTCAATTTAAAAGGTTTGTGGCCCAACAAAGAAAAAAAGAAGAAGAGAAAGTTGAAGCACTATAAAGAAAGCATTGACCAAAGTTTCTTTTGTTTGCTACCTTGTCTATTATCTATAGGACTAGCCCGTGGTCTAAGAAACTGTGACCCAACCCTGGTTTAAGAAATGGTGACCCAAAATCATTAGGGATTCCACCCGATCTAGGCCAGACCAACCCTTAACATGGTTTCCAAACTAGGATGAGTTTCAAACCTTGACCTCCTTACAAAATGAAACCCTAGAAATCCAATCAAGCTAACGAGATTTCATGAGATTAAGATAAAGTTAAAGCACATATAAAAATCATTTATTCTAACTTAAAAAATTAAAAGTATTTTAATAGTATCAAAAGATCCATACCATTAAAAGCACTATCACAATGAAATTTAAAAAGCTTAAGGTCCAACAAAACAATAGAAAATAAAATAAAATTGAAGCACTGTAAAGAAACCATTGATTCTAACTTGGACGGTAAAAAAAAACCTATAACCTAACAAAAAAAAATTTGAAGTTGAGATAAACTTAAAACACTAAAAAAAAATCATTTATTTTAACTTAAAATTCATAAATATCTTTATAATTTTTGTGGTACTAAAAAATAGAAAATGAAAAACACAATTGTTTTTTTTACCTCTCTTTCTTAAAACGGGCCTTCTCTATATTAATAAAAACTTCATATTTTACGACCTATGAAAGCAACCGGCCAAAATATCAGAAAATTATTCACTATAATCTTTTTTTAATAGTAACTTCAAAATGTAAAAACAAATTGATTCATTTTTTTTTTTGAATACCGTAACAAATAATTTTTTTATCATCTTTCTTAATATCCAATCTAAAAACAAAGAGACTCTCTATAAATATAACATCATTAAGAAACAAAACACAATTTATTTTAAGATAAATATTATTTTTTAAGAACATTGTTCTTGGTATAATAAAATTATAGATACTAATCTAGACTCTAATCAAACATTATAGCATTAATTTCTATAGTGTGATAATAGAACATTTTGGTATAACACTACATCCTTTCTCCAAGGATATCTTAAATTCTAACACTGACAGTAACTACAAGATCCAATGCAATGAAATTCGATTTAACGCTGAACCGAAACCCCAGCCCGATCGACTTAATCATGACAAGTATAACAGTGCCAAACATTTTGATTTTACATATTTCTCTCTTTTTATTAAGCAATCCGCAATGGCCACGGACTTCTACATCTATGTATCATTTATGAAGCAATTCAATGGCAGACTGTGCGAGGGATCGTATAGGGATGCTATGCCTGCTCAACCCCACWCTGCCCGAGAAGGAGCTGTAATATTYCCAGTCCGACRTCGTCTTCATCASTCCCTCCAATTCCTTCACCAATTCTGATCTGTTCTCTATTGCATCTTTATCCCTCTCCATAAAAGCGATCAGAAGCTCGATGCTGAATCTCCTGATATTCGGAACCTTCTTCGATGGACATGGGTGACACCACCAGTTTAGAAATCAACGATATCTTTGTGACACCACTCGATTCTTTGAAGACGAGATCGAAATTCGATTTGGTCATAAACTTGAAGAACTGGGCAACGAATCCTATGTCTGCTTCCAATATTTTGTCTACTTCCTGATCCTCGCATGACTGATTCTCCCTCACAAAATCCAGAACCTGAAAACACATCACAAAGAAGTTAGCTGATCGAATGAAATTGTTTTCAGATCGAACTGCAATGGAAGACTTTAATTTTCAAACGAAAGTTTACGAATTGAATACAATCTTCTACCTGCGCTGCCATTGCAGTGATTCACTCAATTCAACGCAATCTGCCTTTGCAAATGCAAGCAGATTTCTAAGAATTCTTGCTACGTGAATACCCTGCACGGTGTCATTCAGCACGGAGATAAGGCTTGCAATTAAATTCTGGTGACTGTCCAACTTAATGGTCATCATTATTTCACAGTTGTTATTCTCGAGTGAAAGAAAACCCAGGGCTTCCCCTGCCTTCATGACAATTTCCTCCGTTTCAACGTTATTACTATTTCTCCCCATGAAAAAGAGATAGAAGAGATTATGCAGAACTCCGCCAGTACCGCCGATGCTCTCATGGCCCTCCTCTTCGCGAGCAAGACTAGTCAGCGTGTCGATAGCCGGGATTCGTAGATCATGCGTCGATATTTCTCTGTACTGAAGAACTTTTGTGAGATTGCTTATGGCGAAGACTATGTTCCGGATTCCTTTCCTCAAGGCCTTCCCTGTCGAGCCTGTACTGCTTGCCAGTGTCTTCACGAGATGTAGAGCGAGGAATTGGAGCTCCGCTTTGGGTGTTAAGACTGTGAGTGCGATAATTTTAGAAAGTAGCCCTCTGCTGCTTCCGATTTTATCACGGTTGGAGCGCTCTTCTGCCAACTTTTGCAGTATGGTCAGCCCCATCCAAACAAAGCCTTCCGGACTTGAGTCGTTCGAGTAAAGTAGAGAGGCTATGGATTCCATGATCCCATCGATGGCCGTCACCCGAATGCAATCCCGCTTATTCTCCACCAATTTGGAGAAGATTTGTGCTGCCGCTTTTCGAATATCCTGCTCGTGATCGTTCTTGAAATTCATCATGTCGATCAGCCTCTCCACCACATCTCTCATGGTTCCGATTGCCCTCAAAGTTATTTTCACAAACTTCGGATTATTTGCAAGCTTGGAGAGTACTCGAGCACCCGCAAGCTGTCCATCGCCACTGCTGGACTGCAACAACTCCAAGCAGTGTGACACAAATTCCATCTTCAAACCATTGAAAACGCTACCATTGACGCATCGCGAATATGTATCGTAGAGGAAACGTTGGACAGTGCCGGGCTCAGAATCGCAGAAGCCATATTCAATGTTCACCTCAGTGAGCAGTTTCCTGATCTTCCACTGCCAGTAGGCCTTCTCGAACAGAAACAGAAACGATTTGGCCAAAGACAGGCCGTAGAAAATATTGAGAGCCGGCTTCAGATTCTTGGTATTACTACCTGAATCTACGCTGTAGTGCTGCCTTACTAACTGACAGAGAGACAAGACTACACATGTCGAAGCGAAGAACAATTGTAGCCAGGAGAGCAACCTGATATTTGACATTACCCAAGTTCTCTTCCGTAAATCATCATGAAGCGCGCCTAGTTTAAATTTCAAATTTTGAATTGAAGCGCGCCTAGTTTAAATTTCGAATTTAGTTTAAATTTCGAATTTTGAATTGAAGCACGCCTAGTTTAAATTTCAAATTTTGAATTGAAATGTGCCTAGTTTAAATTTCAAATTTAAATGGATGCGGAATGGTTCAGGAAGGTACCTGCAGCGTTAATGGTTTAGATGTACAACGTTCATGTCAACCTGATCGCTGACGGAGGAGGTGGAGACACCGTTTGAAGGCTGACGGAGGAGGTGGAGGAGGTGGAGACGCCGTTTGAAGGAATCACCGGACGGCGGAATATCATGCCATGCATGCAGGCCTGGAATTTGACGGGCTATAGCACGTATTTGGCGTGCGAACCCGTATTTGACACGGTGATATGAAATCTACATGTCATTGTTGACTTGGATTAAAATTCAGAACCTGTCAAATTGACGTGGAACTACTTCGGATACCCTTCAAAAATCCGAAGGGGTACTTACAGGTTATACTATAAAATCTAGTACATACAGGCGTATAACCTCAATCCTCAATAACGAGCATACCCAGATAGAAAAATAACATTGTTGAGATGTCAAGTATGACAGCTTATGACAACGACACATAATATATAAAGACTAAGGAGGTTTTTTTTCTCAAAAGGTGGACCTGACGTCACTAGAGGTTTGCTGAAGGATTAATCTGCAGATAACAATTTGGTATTTTACTTATTCTCTAAGAGAGTTTAGAGTTTGTCTTTCTGAATGATCAGAAAGACAGAGTCTCGATCGTGATGGACACAATAAATTATGTTAGTGAATTTGAAAGTTTAGAGTTTGTTGTTTTGAATGATCAGAAAGACAGAGTCTCGATTGTGATGGACACAATAAATTATGTTAGTGAATTTAACAGCTTGAAGATTTTAAATCTCGAGGTTTAAGATCTTAACAGCTTGAAGATTTTAAATCTCGAGGTAAAACTACTTTAATGGCAGCTATGAAAAATTGAAGAAGATAAAACTGTTAAATGATCACGTTCATTATATTTAAAAACAAAATTTGTTCCACTGAACTCTTATTATTTGTTCATCTTTATTATTAGAATGATACTTTGTGATTTACATAAAACGTGAAAAGAAAAGCACTGAAATTTATAACAGTCATACAAAAATTACACCTAATAAATACACGCTGTTACACATAGACCTAATAAATACACACTGTTACACATGAAAGAAAGTAATAAATGACATTTTGTAATTTGCATAAAACGTGAAAGGAAAGGCACTGAAAATTTATAACCGTCATACAAAAAAATTTGACATGCAGGGATTATTTGAAATTCCAGGCCTGCATGCATGTCATGTATGAACGCGCCGTGATAGCTCAATTAATACACCATGCAGCAGCTTCCCAATGATTGGGCTGCTGCATGCATGTCATGTATGAACGCGCCGTGATAGCTCAATTAATACACCATGCAACAGCTTCCCAATGATTGGGCTGCTGCATGGTGGATAGCCTTCGCCATTGACGAGCACTCCTATGATTGAAATCGATCTCCCCTTGCACTATCATCCAAAAAAACATTTAATCCACAATTGTCCACGCTCTCACTGCAATGTTGTTGTGTTCATGCACAACTCTAAGATTAATGTGCTATTGTTTTTCTCTCACGTGTTTTCTATAAATTTAACGAACAATATAATTAATGCCTTCACGCGCAGTTATCCATGATCCACGTGATTTTTCATCAATACATAGGTCCGTGCACATGAAGTTGTGATATATATATATGAATGGATTTGATAATACACAGTGGTATCCGATGTGATATACTCGCGCACGGTTCTCCAAATGGTTGCCTAATCATGCCTTGCAACACCAACGAACAACAATACTTACTTCTCCACGTAATGGTTCCGAAGGAAAATGCGTAAAAAAATCCAGAAAACTAATACTCACACTCACCACAGATTCTCATTTTCCTGGGCTCCCCTGTGAGGGAGTTAATCCCAAACCAATTCTGATGCCAACATAGAAAATCAATCATTGCATACACAAAAAATTATTTGTATTTTATTATTTAATCAATATAAATACATTGAGTTTTAGCTTAAGATAGATAAATTATCTTATCCATCAAATCCTTTTTTTTGATAATCTCTCAAGTTTATAAATAAATAAATAAGATGTAAATATAACAAACTCCTAATCAAACATCTCACACAGAGATAAAATAATTAATACATTCTATGATGAGGAATATAAAATATTAAACACAAGACAAGTAAAACTTAATTACTCCAACATTAATTATATTGATGGATAAACAATTTCTAAAAGGTAAAGAAATAGATAGATGGAGGTGTGATCTCCATTTATTTTAATGGCTATGTGGTGACATATTGTTCTCGTCTTCTTCCTATGTCACACATATTGATGGCGTTGGTGGTTCTACAATTGGAGAAACTACTTCTATTTCATCGAGTGGTCATCCACATAATATGTTTTTAGTGGTCTCTCTACATCAAAGGACTTTTTTTACCACATAAATAATATTATTTTTTTTTCACTAATATACAAAGTGTATATTTTCTAAGTTAAGCAAAACACTTTGGTTTTTATTTTAAAAACAAATTATGAATTAGAAA